>BLSH010365515.1:842633-858020 GCA_018402905.1 Glandirana rugosa
ATACATGTACCTCCATGTGTAGGGACTACAGATCTCTGGGGTCTTTAAGGGGGACTACCTCCCGTCGATGTTGGCTCACCTATCTAAGGTAGACCTTAAAGGCGCGGGATTGTATGGCCAAGTCCCGGAAGTCCAGGACATGACCGGCCTGGGGGGGGGAAAAAAACCCCTGGTGTTTGTCTACACTCATTCTTTGGAGCTTCGGAGAGCGACCTCCGCGACCGTCCTAGTGGGGAACCAAACTCACGAACATGTCGGGGTTTCTCCCGGAGGGCCGCACGGACGCCCTCGGGATTCAGCTTCCCTTCTTGGACTGACCAGGTGGGGGACGTTTCTGAGTTCAACACTCTGCCACCAGTCAGGTTCTTCCCTTCGACTTAGGGCTCCCGCAGGCACGCCGGGAGGCCCTCTTTGGGGCTGTACAAGCACTCAAACCAAGGGGTGATCCTGCCAGCGCCTCCAGCGAGAGGCTTCGAGGTTTCTTACTCACATCTGTTTGTGGTCCCCAAAAAAAGGGGGGGGGTCCGGCCAGTACAGGACCTGAAGGCCCTGAACCGGTATGTTAGGGCGCGGAAATTCCAGATGGAATCTATCCACTCGGTTGTAGCTGCCCTCCATCAGGGGGAATTTCTGGGGTCTCTAGACATCAGGGATGTGTACCTCCATGTACATATTTGTCCACGGCTTCAGCGTTTCTTTCGCTTTGCAGTGGGAGACGTCCATTTTCAATTCGTGGCACTCCCTTTCGGTCTAGTCTCAGACCTCGAGTTTTTTCACTAAACTGGTGGCTCCGGTATGGCGTTACTGCGACAGAGAGGCATTGCTGTAGTAGCCTACCTGGACGACCTGCTCCTGCGAGCGGAATCCGCCTCGGCTCGGGAAGAGAAGGCGAGGATCACAATGACCTTGCTGCAGGACTTCGGCTGGTTGCTCAACCTGCAGAAGTCGACGGTGTCTCTATCCCGTCGCCTGGAGTATCTGGGCCTGTTCCTGGACTCAGAGCAGGCCAAAAGGTTTTTCCTTCCTCCAGCCAAGTTGCGGTCACTGCAGTCGGCAGTGAAAATTTTCCTGTCGCACCGACGGTCTTCCTTACGTGGGGACTGGGGCTCATGGTCTCAACTTTCGAGGCGATACCATGCGCCCAGAGTCACACTTGTCTCCTTCAACGAGCAATTTTTGCTCGGTGGGACAGATCCCCTCGGTCCTTGGACCTTCTGATCTGTCTAAGCTCCCAGACCAGGGCGTCTCTGACCTATGGTTCCGGGACTCAGCGTTAATTCAGGGGAAGTCGTTCCTGCCCCTTCAGTGGGTGATCATTACCACGGATGATAGTCCTTTGGAGGGGATCCTGGGACAGCTGTCTGACCAGGGCCGTTGGTCGGCACAAGAGGCTCGCCTCCCCATCAATGTACTGGAGCTGAGAGCAATCAGATTGTGCTTTTTTTCTCTGGATGAGATTGCAGGGTCGTCTGATTCGAATTCAGTCGGACGATGCCACAGCAGTGGCGTATGTGAACCATCAGGGCGGCACAAGGAGTCCAGCAGCTACGGCGGGGGCAGCTATGGTACTGCGTTGGGCGGAACGTCACATTCCGGCAATCTCCGCCGTTTACATTCCAGGTGTGGAGAACTGGCAGGCGGATTTTCTCCGTCGCCAGACGCTGGACCAGGGACAGTGGTCTTTCCACCCGGAGGTGTTCAATCAAATTTGCCGCAGATGGAGGACGCCGGACGTGGATCTCATGGCGTCCCGGTTCAATCACAAGGTGGAAACCTTTGTGTCCAGAATGAAGGATCCATTGGCAGTGGCCACGGACGCTCTGGTGGCCCCCTGGGGCCGTTACCGCCTTCTGTACGCTTTCCCTCCGATAAAACTGCTTCCGCGATTGATACTCAGGATAGTGGCGGAGGGGATACCAATAATCCTGGTGGCTCCAGATTGGCCTCGGCGCACTTGATACGCCGACGTGGTGCAAATGGTGGCAGACGCCCCTTGGCGGCTCCCGCTGCGAGACGATTTTCTGTCTCAGGGACCCATCTTGCACCCTGCTTTACCCTCGCCGGCTTTTACGGCTTGGCTATTGAGTCCCAGGTGCTAAGAGATAGGGGAGTCACCTACTCCGTGATCCCTACTTTGTTAAAAGCTCGCAAGTGTACTTCTTGCAAGATTTATCTCCGCACCTGCAAGGCTTATATAGCTTGGTGCGAGGCGGAGGGTCATAACCCTTGCTCTTATGTTGTGTCCAGGGTCCTGACTTTTTTGCAGCAGGGCCTGAACAAAAAACTGGCTTGAGTACCCTCAAGGGCCAGATATCGGCTCTGACGATTCTCTTTCAGAGACCTTTGGCTTCGCACTCGTTTATTCGTACCCTTGTCAAAGGTGTGCGACATGTGGCGCCTCGGGTGAAGGCTCCGATGCATTTGGTGCTTTCTGTTCTTCAGAAACCGCCATATGAGAATATCAGGGAGATTTCCTTACAATTGCTGTCGCAGAAGGTGGCCTTTTTAGTTGCCATCACTTCTGCCAGACGGGTGTCTGAATTAGCAGCACTATCGTGCAAGTCTCCCTACTTAGTCATGCATAAGGATAATGCGGTCTTGCGACCCTCTCCTTCCTTCCTTCTGAAGGTGTTCTCTTCCTTTCACATTAATGAAGATATTGTTCTTCCTTCATTGTGCCCTCGTCCATCGCAACCAAAGGAGTTTGAGTTGCATGCTCTGGACGTAGTGAGGGCCTTACGAGGGTACTTGGCTGCTACAGCTTTTTTTTTTTCGAAAAGCGGATGCTTTGTTTGTGCTGCCAGAGGGTCCGCACAAAGGGTTGGCGGCCTCGTCGGCTACGATTTCTCGTTGGATTAGAAAAACCGTGACCCATGCGTATTCTGTTCGGGGCGAGGTCCCCCCTTTTCCGGTCACGGCTCATTCTACCCGGGCTGTTAGCACTTCCTGGGCTTTCAGACACCAGGCCTCGGTGTCACAGGTGTGCAAGGCGGCCGCTTGGGCCTCGGTTCACACTTTCACTAAGTTTTATAAAGTTCATGTGTTTGCATCTTCGGATGCTGCTTTGGGCCGCAAAGTTTTGCAGGCGGCAGCGTAGGCGTGTCTGGCGCCTCCTTAGAGGTTCAGTTGGGTGCTGTTAGTGTTTACCCACCCCTCTTTTTGACACAGCTTGGGGACATCCCCACACGTAATGGAGAGCTGCGTCTGTCAGTGAACGATAGGAGAAAAAGGGATTTTATTAAAACTTACTGTAAAATCTTTTTCTCCGAGTTCACTGACAGACGCAGCACCCACCCCTCTGTGCTCTGTTCTGGTACGGCTTGTGTACGAACTGAAGAGCTATGCTATGAGGGGGTATAGAGGACGGCCCCCATGGGAGGGGGCCAGATGTTTCTTTTCCCTGCCTAGTTAACTCCTAGTGAGACCAGCATAAAACCCCACACGTAATGGAGAGCTGCGTCTGTCAGTGAACTCGGAGAAAGGGATTTTACGGTAAGTTTTAATAAAATCCCTTTTTTGCCTTTAGTGACACTTTAAGCTCCATTTAACACCTGAGCGTATTGATTTACTGGCACTTTTTGGTCATATTTTTTTGCAGCCTTTTACAAGCTTTTTTAACCACTTCAGCCTCAAAGGATTTACCCCCTTCCTGACCAGAGCACTTTTTTCGATACGGCACTGCGACGTTTTAACTGACAATTGTGCGGTAGTGCGACACTGTACCCAAACAAAATTGCTGTCCTTTTTTTCCCACAAATAGAGCTTTCTTTTGGTGGTATTTGATCACCTCTGTGGTTTTAATTTTTACGCTATAAACAAAAATAGCGACAATTTTGAAAAAAAAAAAATATATATTTTACTTTTTGCTATAATACATATCTAAAAATTTAAAAAAATATGGAGGCCATGTGCAATTTTTATCGGGACTGCGATATTGCGGCGGCCATATCAGACACTTTTGACACTTTTTTGGGACCACTGACATTTATACAGCAATCAGAGCTAAAAATAGCCACTGATTACTGTATAAATTTCACTGGCAGGAAAGGGGTTAACACTAGGGGGTGATCAAAGGGTTCAATGTGTTCCCTGTCAGTGTGTTCTAACTGTGTGGGGGCTGTGATGACTGGGGGAGGAGAGAGATCACTGCTCCCATATACTGGGAACATAGGATCACTCTCCTCTCCCCTGTCAGTCTCAATGAGGATTCGCTTGTTTACATTCACAGATCCCCATTCTGTCACAATCGGGTAACAATCGCGGGTGGCCGGTGGACATTGAGTCCGCCCCACCCGCTGATTGGCTTCCCCGCTAGCCAGTGAGCGCGCCTACAATACACGCTCCCGCCGTCAATGACGGCGACTCGCGCAGTAGAGCCATGTTGCCGCCGTCAATCCAATCGGCGGCCAGGCGGCAACTGGTTAAAGCTTCAGGTGTTTTTGTTTAGCCAGTAGAAAGCAGTAGGGGAAGGAGAGGGAGACAATATTAGGGGTGGAGAGCTGCTTTTTGAGCATTTTACGAGCGTTTTTCTGCTCAAATAAGGCATTTCTATTGAAGTCTATGGGGCCACCAGGTTTTCACAGTCGTCTCAGTCTGTGGTTTCAAAAGACTACAAAATAGAGTTTTAAATTTACCACCTCAGCACTTTCTTCAACCAAACCAAAACTGCACAAGGACTGATAGATTTGCAAAATGCCCTGAACTAGCTCTTGTCCAAAGGACTTGTTGTGTCAGTAATGCCACAAGACAGTTTCAGAGGCTTCCACTCAAATCTGTTCATGGTACGAAAGCCTGGCAAGGGTATTTGTCCTATTCTGGATTTAAAATCCCTCAATAAATTCCTTCAAAATCCAACATTCCTCATGGATTTTGCAAGGTCAGTAATTGCCTCTCTGAGACTAGGGGAACACATGGATATAGTGGACATCCAAGATGCCTATCTACATGTTCCTTTTACCCACCTCATCAATACTTTCTGCACTTCTCATTGGCAGACAACCATTTTCAGTTTGTCACACTGCCTTTTGTCCTATACTCTGCTCCCAGTGTTCATAAAGGTCTTAGCACTTCAGGTTTGCCCTGCTCGGAACTCAGAGCATCAAAGTTACAGGCTATCTAGACGATCTTCTGAAGGACTCATCCCCTTTGCAGTTATATAAAGATGTCTGCAGGGCAATTTAGATTTTTCCTGAGACTTTGAGGCCCAGTGGTAGCCTCCTTCGATGCAGCTACCATTTGCCCAATTCCATTCTGAAGGGGCACTAAATTAGGGTGCAGGTAGACTGCCACAGTGGTTGCCTACATCAACCATCTGTGGGGCAAAAGGAGTCTGGCTGGCTTGAAGAACGCAAACCAGATCATCTCTTGGACAGAAAATCACCAGCAATCTCTGTGGTCCACATTCCAGGTTTAATCACTTCAGCCCCGGAAGGATTTCCCAGTTTAGGACCAGAGCACTTTTTGCGATTCGGCACTGCGTTGCTTTAACTGACAATTGTGCGGTCGTGTGACATTGTACCTAAACGAAATTTGCGTCCTTTTTTTCCCACAAATAGAGATTTCTTTTGATGGTATTTGATCACCTCTGCGTCATTTCTGATCACCGCTATAAACAAAAAAAGAGCGACAATTTTGCAAAAAAAAATATTTCTTTTTGTTAAATTAAAAAAAAATGTTTTTTTCATCGGTTTTGGCCGATTTATATTCTTCCTCATATTTTTGGTAAAAAAACCCCCGCAATCGGCGTTTGATTGGTTTGCGCAAAAGTTGCAGTGTTTATGAATTATGAGAATTAATTTCTGGGGTTTTTATTATTTTTTTTATTTTTTACTAGTAATGGCGGAGATCTGCGATTTTTAGCGGTACCGCGATATTGCGGCAGACATGTCAGACCATTTTGACAATTTTCTGGGACCATTGGCATTTATACTGCGATCAGTGCTATGAAAATGCACTGATTACTGTGTAAATTCCATTGGCAGTGAAGGGGTTAACATGGTGGGGGGCGCTCTAAGGGTTAACTGTGTTCCCTCAGTGTGTTCTAACTGTATGGGGGCTGGGTTGGCAGGGGGGGGAGTGATCACGGCTTCCATATACAGGAAGCCTGTGATCACAGCCCTTCCCCCTCTGTCAGAACAGAGATCCGTGTTTACATACACGGACCTCCGTTCTCTCATTGTGGGGGAGCCATTGAGGGTAGCCGGCGGAGATTGGGTCCGCCCTACCCGCTTCCTGGCCCCCCTGGAACACAGTGAGCGCACTCTCACAATACTCATTATCGAGGCCGCCATCACCGTTTTGCAATAACGAACCACTTTGCTGCCTGCAAGCCAAGGCGGGCGGTCGGCAAGTGGTTAAAGCAGGAAACAAAAAAAACATTTACGCATTCTTAACAATTACAAGGTTGTCTTACACCCAACGCTATTCAAAGTAGTTGCCACATTCCACACTGTAAACTGCATGTGAATCGCACAATATTACTGTACAAATCACATACAGTTCAATGCACAATGTGCAATTTGAGCCTATTCACTAGATAGCTTAAATCACACTGCATCAAAAAGGTGCATGCAGCTTTTTTTTTATTTGCACTGGAACCAGACCACATGGGTGTTAATACCCATGTGATCCGACTCAGGCAAATACACTGCGCTCACGACATGCTTTTAGAGTATCATTAACTTTCCATTGGCACACGCAGCAGATCACAGAACACAGTGCGGTGTGGGAAATGCACAGGAATCTCTGCGTTTCCTGCACCACATGATTGTGAACCAGGGCTCAATGAGTATGTTCTCCTCCCATCCTTATGCCCTGCTCCTAATTATTCAAAGGAAACCTCTCTACATTGCCTGGACGTAGTAAGAGCCATTGGACTGTACCTCAAGACTACTACTCTAGTCAGACGGACATATTCCCTCTTTGTCCTGTTTTCTGGACCTCACAAGGGACACACATCGTCAAAGTCCATCTTAGCACAACTGGCATGAAATCTGATTGCAGGAGCCTACATTCTCAAAAGAAATCTCCTCTTGTGCTTCTATGCACCAATTCCACCAGATCAGTGGACATTTCGGCACCAAACCTCATTAACCCAGTTTTGTAAGGCTGCCACCTGGTCGTCTGTTCATTTTCAAAGTTTTACCAGGCGGACGTCTAATTCACTGCTGACGCAGCTTTTGGCTGCAAGGTTCTCACAGCTGCTCTCTAAGGTTGGGTCTTTTGACCCTTGTTGTTGGGCCTGTTTGGCAGAGTTCTGTTTGCCTCATTGTTGCCCACCCTTCCTCAGGGAAGAGTGGGGGCGCCCCATGGTGTATGAATATTCTGCCTGTGTCCTGTACTGTGTATTTTAGCTGACTTGTAAATTCCATATGTTAAAGTACAGGACAGAGGCCATCCGCCCTTTCATTTCTTGATTTACTCTCCATTGCTTGTTACAAAACTGAGGACTTATTGAGTGTGGTAGGGTTATAGGGAAAGGCGCATAGGGAGGACGTGTGCTCTAAAGCTTTGCCAGTGTCTGTCACCTGAACATACATGCCTATACCCATGGTGTATAAATATTCTGCCTGTGTCCTGTACTGTACTCTAGATATAGAAATTCCTTTTTTTTGGAGCACATTACAGGAGACCGGTACCTCCTCTCTGGTTTCACTCCAACATTGCTTGCTAACAAAACTGAGGCAATGCTGGGTGTAGGAGGGGTTATGCTGGGCAGTATCAAGCTTTGCTGTTTACCAGTATGCAATATCCTGGAGGTGAAGCGTAACAATTAGAGGATGCTCTGATATTCCAGGGGAGACATTTTACACGGTAATGGTGCTAGTCTGTCAAACTGTTTCCACACTATTTCCTTTATTGTGGAGCATTTAAAGCAGGCCTCGACAAACCCCAGGCGCCAGGGCGCCATGGCGACCAGAAATCGCGTCCTGGCGAGTGACTGCCGTTCCTTCTCTCCCCATGTTAAAACAGCATGTCGGATTCAGTGTCAGATTCAGCGAGAGCCGAGAGCCGTTCTCTGCTTAATCTAACAGCTGTTAAACTGCCCGGGATATTTGTTACTTTTCTTCATTTAAGTAGCAACAAACAATGTATCTTCTTCTTTCCAAGCAATGATCTCCGGGCTATCAGGAAAGTTTAACCATTTAAAGACTAAACCCTTTCTCACATTAGTGGCTTACAATTAAATATCCAGTGTTTTCTGCTAGAAGATGACTTGGAACCCCCAAACATTATATATTATTTTTTAGCAGAGACCCTAGAGAATAAAATGGCGGTTGCTGCAATATTTTATGTCACATGGTATTTGCGCAGCGGTCTTTCAAGCGCAATTTTTTGGAAAAAAATACACTTTTAATGAATAAAAAAAAACTAAACAGTAAAGTTAGCCCTTTATTTTTTTGTATAATATGAAAGATGATGTCACACCACGAGAAACGTGACCTTTATTCTACGCAACAAAATTGTGATAAAGCCCTGTGTACCATCAATTACCACTATATGTGCAGCTGGGCTCCAGTATTTCATGGTGACCGGAAACCCACCAGAGCAATGAAAAGTCACTGTGGGGGCACACATGTAGGCAGGAAGTGGCTGCAAAGAGGCAGCAGAAGATCAGCAGCGCTGGAATACTTTTCACTTTTTTTTTTGTATTTTATTTACAATGTCACTAAGGCTTTGTTTAGATGTGCAAGTTGGGTGGTAAAAATGTGCAGTAGAGACATGTTTTTGCCACCCTTAAGCTCCATTAGGCAGCAGATGAGAGCGGTTTACATGCCGCAGTCACGATGCATTCGGCATAATAAGGAGTTTCCCCCATAAGATTTTTTAGTGTCACTCTTTCTGGCCAGCCTATAACCCTGATGTAATGGTGGAGTTATTGACTGGCTGCTCTGCTGTGAGTAAGTTAGGGTTAGGGGCGCAAATTACTTGTCTTACCCCTGGCGCTGACAACCCCACACTACGCTATAAAAAATTGGCTCCTAACTTTTTTAGCCGGCTCCTAGATTCAAGGCAAATTTGTCAAGCCCTGATTTAAAGATCATGCTGAAAGCCCTGCACTACTGTGTAGATGGTCCAGCGGATGTCTTCTCACTTATTTCCTTTCAGTGAACATGCTGAGAACTCTTTGATTACAAGGCTGGGTTGCACACAGGCATTGCCGTGCATGCCTTTGAAGGGTAAGTCTCTCTTCGGAGCTGCCTTGGAAATCTTTATCAAGGATGTTATTGGTGGTTAGAGTACTCTTCTAACCCAGCAAAAGAAGCCTAGGCCTCAAACTAATATGAATAATCCTTTGAGGGAAAGATTTCATTTGTTACTCCCAGGTTTTAGTCTACAGGAAAACTAAAAAGGAGAAAACTTTCTCTGCAAATCATGGGCCCCTTCTGCTCCAAACCTATGTACAGGTATGGTACAAGTGTCTGTTAATCTTTGCGAACATGTGGACAGATGGCATCTTAGATGCCTGATTACAGAGGTGATTTCAACAGGCTACAAGCTAGAGTTCTGCTGTCAACCCAGTCCTTGCTTTATGTTTTTTAACCTTCCAGTGTCACTGCTCACATTAGTAGACCTCCATGCAGCCCTTGTAGGTCTCACTTCAGGTCCTGTGTTACAAAGGTTTCAGGGATTTTTTTCCAGCCTTTTCACAGTTTCAACAATAAAAAAGGGGGCATAAGCTCCATCGCGGACCTCAAGTCCCTGTTTTCATTCACTCCCAAAAATTCCATAAGGAATCTAGCAGTTCTGTCATAGCTTCTTTCATCTGGGACACTCATAATTAGATGTTCCTATTTTTCCAGCATATCCGCTCTATCTTCGATTTCATGTGGGTCCTCAACACTTCCAGTTTGTGGCTGTGCCATTTAATCTGTCTGTTGCACCCCATGCATTCATCAAGGTTCTATCCCTTGAGCTTGCCTTGTTACACTCTCAGGGCATTCCCATAGTAGCATACCTCAATGATCTGTTGAAGGAACAGTCAGTATACAGATTGTGACTGACAATTCAGCATCCACCTTCTGCTCCCCGCTCCCCAGTGGATGCTCCGGTGCATCCATGGAATAAGTATTACTGTATATACGCGCGGGGGAAAGATTTAAGTATAACTAAAGACAAAACTTTTTTAGTTTTGATTAGAGGGTAGAGGGATTAGAATGCTTGTCAGTTTGTATTGCTGTGTGTGCCCCTGTTAAGCCTCTTTCACACTTGTGCGCCTTGTCCTGCGACTTGGGACTGCAAAGTCTCATGACAAGTTGTACCCCATGATTTCCAATGAGTACCATTCATATCTGTGCGACTTCAAGGTAGTCCCTGGGCTACTTTGGTCTGACTTTGATGCAATTTGAGGTCTATAGACCATCAAAATCGTGGCAAAAACACGTGACTTTCAGCTCGCACATGTGTGAAAGGGGCCTTAAGGAGATTCATTATGTCTATTTGTCCTGTTAACCATTATCATTGAAAGTAAAAGAAAATCCCAAATTTTGGGTTGTCCCCAGAAAAGCAATAGAGGGGAAATCTTCCAATGGGGACTATAGTTCTGGGGGTCCCCAAGGAATTTCCATTAATTTGCAGGGATTTATTGTCACTTTCTGTTTGGCTATGAGACAGTAAGTGAAGGGAAAATCCCTGCAATGGGACCCAGATGGTGAAAAAAAATCTGACTGCTTACAACTCTCTCTTAAGCCTCGTACACACGGGACGACGATCGTATACAACAGGTCGTACGAATGACCGTTGTATGCGAAATCGATCGTTAGTAGGCGCGATTAGAACAGCCGACGTACAACGGGAGTTGTATGAGCAAACTAGAAAACTTGGTAGTACCAACAAGCGGTCATACGACCGTTGTATCGTGTGTACAGAGAAGTTGGTCCAACAAGTTGTATTGTGCAAAACATGCATGCTCAGAAGTCAGGAACGGCCGGATGCTAATTACAATCACCTGAACGTTCTTTCTTTGGTCATACGATCGTGTAGTGCAGTCAGTATGCTAGATACAACAGCCAACATACGATTTGAGCCATTCGGTCGTATGACCGTGTGTACGAGGCTTTACTCTTTACAAAATGAAGAAGTGTTTTGCCTATAGTCCTATAGTAATTCACCAAATTTAGGGTTCAGGGTTCACCTGGTGTCAACCTTCTGTTCCCCTTCCATCTCTGCATTGTCCCTGGGAGTCCGGCTCCGTAGTACATTGCATTGGCTTTAACTCAAGCCACACTGCGCAAGCTTCAATCCAAAATAGAGCAACCTGCATGTGCAGGACAACAGGGATCGCCGCCCAGGCCATTTTGGTGTTTATTTTTATTGCTCCCCTGAGACTAAGGCCTCATGCACATTGGATGTTATAAAATGCCAGTAGAGTTAGCTGTAGAAAGCTGTAGCTGCAGAATGAGTTTTTCAGCGTTTTTTTTCTATTTTTTTTTGCAAAACTATACTCCCATAAAAGCTTACGGCTCAAAAACGCTGATAAACGCCGAATAGCCAAATAGAGCATTTTTACAGCTAAAAACTCCTCTTAAAACCCACTAGTTCTGGGGGTTTTTTCCATCCAGGAAACGTCCCTTCCAAAAAACTGCTGTGCATGATGCCTTTAAAGTGTTACTAAACCCGGTAATATGAAAATAGTTCACCGCCCCCACACAGTGTCCACAGCTTATAAATCTGCTTTTTACATTAACCAGCTGCCAACCGCCCGTCGTGGCTTGACGGCAGCAACTTGGTTCGTTATCGCAAACCGCGTCACATGACGGCGGCTGCGAGAACGCTCCCTGTGTTCCGGGGGAGCCATGGAGCGGGTAGGGCAGACTCGACCTCCGCCAGCTACCCGCGATGGCTCCCCCGCAGTGAGAGAACAGAGGTCCGTGTATGTAAACACGGATCTCCGTTCTGACAGAGGGGGAAGGGATGTGATCACAGGCTTCCTGTATATGGTAGCCGTGATCACCCCTCCCCCTGCCAGCCCAGCCTCCATACAGTTAGTAACACACACAGGGAACACAGTTAACCCTTAAAACGCCCCCTCCAGGTTAACCCCTTCTCTACCAATGGCATTTACACAGTAATTAATGCATTTTCATAGCACTGATCGCTGTATAAATGCCAATGGTCCCAATAAAGTGTCAAAATGGTCCAACATGTCCGCCGCAATATCGCAGTACTGCTAAAAAGCGCAGATTGCCGCCGTTACTAGTAAAAATAAAAAACCCCATAAATGAATTCTTATCATTCGTAAATGTTGCAACTTTTGTGCAAACCAAACGTGAGGAAGAATATAAATCGGCCAAAACCGATGAAAAAAAATGTTATTTTATATATATATTTTTTTGGATATCTATTTTAGCAAAAAGTAAGAAATATTGTTTGTTTTTTGGGGGTTTTTTTTTTTTTTTGCAAAATTGTCGCACTTTTTTGTTTATAGCGGTGATCAGAAATGACGCAGAGGTGATCAAATACCACCAAAAGAAAGCTCTATTTGTGGGAAAAAGGGGATGCAAATTTAGTTTGGGTACAACACCACACGGCCTTGCAATTGTCGGTTAAAGAGACGCAGTGCCGAATCGCAAAAAGTGCTCTGGTCCTAAAGTGGGAAATCCTTCCGGGGCTGAAGTGGTTAAAATACTGCCACTATATAACTTTTTGGAGGATCCTGCACTGTATCTGCTCTTTCGCAGATACAGTGCAGGAGGGAAGGATCTATTGCAGGGATAAGCAATTAGCGGACCTCCAGCTGTTGCAAAACTACAAGTCCCATCATCCCTCTGCCTTTGGGTGTCATGCTTGTGGCTGTCAGAGTCTTGCTATGCATCATGGGACTTGTAGTTCTGCAACATCTGGAGGTCCGCTAATTGCATACCCCTGATCTATTGCATACAGGATAAAACAGCCTTTTTACACAATGCAGAGGATTACCCCCTTACGTTCCACAGTGAGTATAACAAGCATGCTATGCGGCATATACAGACTGATTTTACTGTTGTGGGTTTAGTAAAACTGTAAGTTGAGTTATTGAAAGCCGCAGTTTCAGAGAAATTCTTATGTAAATACATTTTTCTGTGTTCTCCAAAAAGCAGTTGAAAAATCTTGAGTCTAGGCGAAGCAACTTTCATCCCTTCCATTCCATATTTTCACAGGAAATTTTGTTAAATCAATGTTTTTGCTTCCCATCTTTTAAGTGTTAAAATACTCAGAGCTTGGAATTTGATGATCGTCCAGGCTAAGGATTAAGTAGCTAGCCAGGCTGCTTCTATACAGAGGAAGGGGGGAGGTGAGAAAAGCTTTAAAACCTGGCTCTGCAACTTTTTATTTGCCTAGATTTGTCCTTCAGCAGTGACATGTATGGTATTTGATGCATGTTGAAGTATTCAGAGAATGTTACCGGTTTGCCTTACACTTAAGCCTCGTACACACGGTCGATCGTATACAACAGGTCGTACGAACGACCGTTGTATGCTAAATCGACCATTAGTACACGCAATTAGAACAGCCGACGTACGATGGTCGTACAACAGAAGTTGTATGAGCAGACTAGAAAACTTGGTAGTACCAACAAGCGGTCATACGACCGTTGTATCGTGTGTACAGAGAAGTTGGGCCAACAAGTTGTATTGTGCAAAACACGCATGCTCAGAAGTCAGGAATGGCCGGACGCTAATTACATGCACCTGAACTTTCTCTTTATACGTTCATAACCCGTCACTACATTCGGCATGGTCGTATGATTATTTAGTGCATGTCAGTACGCGAGATACAACAGCCAACATACGATTTGGGCCGTTGGGTCGTACGACCGTTGCACCGTGTGTACGAGGCATTAGACTATTCCTTGGAATGTGGTTTTGCACAAGATCAATTTTGAATTTTGATTAAGGCATTAAGTGGCATTCTACTTGAATAAAGTATAAACCCAACATTTTATGGTGAGGTGGTCCAAAAGGAACCATAATGCCCTTCACTAAACTAGTGCATAGTACAGTAAATCCTTCTTGGAAAAAAATGTATTCATATGTCTCTTTGCATCACATATCCTAAAGAGAAAGTGGATTATTCCACATTTACACTTGAAGTTGGGGAGCGGTAAAACATTTTAATCATCACTGCCACCGCTGTGATACTTTTGTTCACTGTCATAACATAAATTATGCCTCCTCTTGGCTGACCGTTTCCCTGCACCACCATACCCCACTCTTGAACATTGGAGTACCTCTGTATGCCAACTCTGAGTTAGTCCTAATTACTGCCAGTTTCCTAATTTGAGAATTGGTAGTAATTCTTTAAGAATCCGATGCTGCCATAGTGTTAGGTTCTTAAAGTGGCAGTAGTAGGAACTGGATTTGCTTCATGTGTTGGTAATGTTACGGTCACTGACACAAATGCTTGCCTGAATTAGGCTCAGGTAGTTCTTAACCACTTCAGCCCCGAAAGGATTTACCCCCTTCCTGACCAGAGCACTTTTTGCGATTCTGCACTGCGTCGCTTCAACCGATAATTGCGCGGTCGCCCGACGTTGTACCCAAACAAATTTGATGTCCTTTTTTCCCACAAATAGAGCTTTCTTTTGGTGGTATTAGTTTACCTCTGCGGTATTTCTTTTTTGCGATATAAACAAACAAAAACGTTGTTTTTTTTTTACTTTTTTGCTATAATAAATATCCAAAAAAAAAAACTGTATTCCTCAGTTTAGGCTGATATGTATTCTTCCACATATTTTTGGTAAACAAGTCTCAATAGGGCGTATATTAATTGGGTTGTGCAAAAGTTATCGCGTCTACAAACTATGGGAATAGATGTATGGCATTTTTATTTATTTAATTTTTTACTAGCAATGGCGGCGATCTGCGATTTTTATTAGGATTGCGGCATTGCAGCGACATGTCAGACACTTTTGACACTTTTTTGGGACCAATGAAATTTATACAGCGACCAGAGCTTTAAATAGCCACTAATAACTGTATACAGTCCTGCTCACCATTATTGGCACCCCTTCATGTTTTGCATAACTGAGTGAATGTCTTCAGAAATAAATGGAAATGTACCAAATTTATATCAGCAGGATCTTTTAATTGGAGGTCCAAAGTAATTTAACAAAGACAATTGTTATTTCAACATAGATATTGTAATTATAAAGAAAAAACAGAAAACCAGCATGTGCACTAATATTGGCACCCCTCCTTAATATTTGGTTGCACACCCTTTGGCAGCGATGACAGCCTCCAAACGTTTCTTATATCCATCGATAAGCTTCTTGCACTTCTCGGGTGGCATTTTCTCCCACACTTCCTTTGCAATATGCTCAAGCTCTTGAACATTTGCAGGGTTCCTTTCTCCAATGGCAGTTTTCAGCTCCCCCCAAAGATTTTCAATTGGATTGAGATCAGGACT
>BLSH010365515.1:859290-875684 GCA_018402905.1 Glandirana rugosa
CAACTACATTTGTTTGTATAGGGGTAAGACTGTCCCTTCACCTCTCTCTAGAGGGGGGGAGTGTAGTGACTGGGGGTAGAGAGAGAATGCTGTTTCCGATCACTGGGAACAGCAGATCTCTCTCCACTTCCCTGTCAGAATGGGGATATGTTTGTTTACATCAACAGATCCCCGTTCTGGCTCTGTGAGGAGCGATCGCGGGTGGCCGGTGGAGATCGCGCCCGCCGGCTACACACTTCAGCTCCAGAGGCGTGCAGTGGGTGCTCGCTTGCTACAATCTTAGACCCCTTTCACACTGGGGCGCTTTAAATAGCACCTGTAAAGCGTCTCCCCATTCAACCCAGTGTGTCCTTTCACACTGGGGCGGCTCAGGGCAGTGCGCTTGCAGGAGTAAAATTAAACTCCTGCAAGCATGATTTTTCAGGAACGTGAGGAGCGGTGTATTCACCGCTCCTCCACCACCCCTGCCATTAGATTGAATGGGCAGCACTCCTGTAGCGGCTGTATACCACTCCGGGAGCGCCAAGCGCCAGCACTTTTAACCCCTGTTTAACCCCTTGTGGGGGGGTTAAAAGTGCCATGCTGCTGCCCGAATATCGGCGCCATATCGCTGCTATTACAATGGTAGATCGTCGCTAAATTAGTGGCGGTTTACCGCTGACGATCGGGCGGTCCCAGTGTGAAAGGGGCCTTAAAGTGCATTCATACAACTTCGGCGATTTGCGCAGTAGAGCCAACCTGCTGCCGTCAGGCGGCTGGTCGGCAAGTGATTAAAGTGATTCTAAAGGCAGGAGGATTTTTCTGTATCTTATTGCAGGGCTTGACAAATTTGCTTTGAATCTAGCCGGCTAAAAATGTTAGGAGCCAGTTATTTTTAGCGTAGTGTGGGTTTTCAGCGCCCAGGGTAAGGCAAGTAATTTGCGCCCCCCCTAACCCTAACTTACTCACAGAAGAGCAGCCAGTCAATAACTCCAACGTAACATCAGGGTTATAGGCTGGCCAGAAAGAGTGACACTAAAAACCTGTTATAGGGGGAAACTTCTTATTATGCCTAATGCATCGTGACTGCGGCATGTAAAACGCCACCATCTACTGCCTAATGCAGCTTAAGGGTGGCCGTTGGTGGGTGGCAAAAATATGTCTCTACTGCACATTTTTACCTCTCAACTGCACTTCTAAATGAAGCATTAGGGACACTTTACATACAGTACAAAAAATGTGAAAGAAGTATTCCAGTGCTGCTGATCTTCTGCTGCCTCTTTGCAGCTACTTCCTGCCTACATGTGTGTCCCCCACGGTGACTATTCATTGATCTGGTGGGTTTCCGGTCACCATGAAATACTGGAGCCCAGCTGCACATACAGAATGGTAATTGTTGATGGTGCACATGGCTTTATCCCAATTTTGTTGCTTAGAATAAAGATCACGATTGTCGCGGTGTAACATCATCTTTCACATTACAGTATACAAAAATAAAATGGGCTAACTTTACTGGGTTTTTTTTATTCATTAAAGTGTATTTTTCCAAAAAATTGCGATTGAAAGACCGCTGCGCAAACACAGTGTGACAAAATATTGCAACAACTGCCATGTTATTCTCTAGGTTCTCTGCTAAAAAAATATATATTTAATGTTTGGGGTTTCTAAGTAATTCTCTAGCTGAAAATACTGGATTTTTACTTGTAAGCCACAAATGTCAGAAAAGGTTTAGTCTTTAAGCCCAGGTTCACACTAGTGTGATCTCAGAGATTACATGTGATTCGCACTCGCACTGCAGGTGCCGATCACATGCAATCTCTGAGCAGTGCGAGTTCAGCCATACAGTTGTATGGCTGAACTCGCATTAGATTCGCAAAAAAAAGGTGCATGTACCTTTTTTTCCCCCCCCACACTAGAATCGCGTCACATGGGAGTTCTCACCCATGCAATCCGATTCATGTGCCAGTTCACAGTTCACACTGCAATCTGTGAACAAAACTGGGGGTGTCATTAACTTTGTAATGATACCCGCAGCAGTTTACAGAAAGCATTGTGAACTGCCTGCGGGAATGATGCGATGCGGGAACCGGCTCTATAATGGCGCTGGTTTCCGCATCGCACATGTGTAAAGCAGAGCTTAGTGGTTAAACCGACTATCTACAGACCGGAGTTCATTCCTTTGATAAAAGAACAAAAAAAAGATACATTGTTTATAGTTAAAGAAAAAAAAAACTCTGGGTAACCTGCCAAGTTCAACAGCTGTTAGATTAAGCAGCGAAAGGCTCTTGCTGAATCGGAGATGCTGTTTTAAGAGAGGGGAGAGAAGGATCGTCTGTCACTCGCCAGGATGCGGTTTCTGGTCGCCATGGCAACCTGGCGCCCGGGGATTGTCAAGCCCTGCCTTATTGCATTCTTTGCATTAAAGTGGTTGTAAAGGCAGAAGTTTTTGTTATCTTAATGCATTCTATGCGTATATTGATGGTTTGCGCAAAAGTTATCGCGTCTACAAACTACGGGATAAATTTATGGACTTTTATTTATTTTTACTGGTAATGTGGCGATCTGCAATTTTTAGTGGGACTGCGACATTGCGGCAGACAAAATCTGACCCCAAATTACCCTGCTATCTCTCATGCACGGACTGCTGTACAGCTACGGCGCTTTTCACAGGAGAGCTGACTTACCACCATATAACAACGGAGGCTGGTCGGCAAGTGGTTAAGGTAGACACAGTGTTTTATTTTTTTGTGTGCAGAAAAGCAAATTTAGGTAAAAAAAAAGTTGTTTTTTTTAAAAATGTTCTGAGGTCTATGTGTGTCTGTGAGACTGTCACTTGTGGCACAGTAATTAGGAGTACTTTGAGGTACAACGACTGTGGTATAGGCATGCAGTAACTTGGCTTAGATTCTGTTTAATCACTGCTCTTTAAGCCACTCCCACCGTTGGGTACAACCTGACCTTGACTACCATTTGCCGACATGCTAAGAGCACCACAAGACTTTTTTTCTCTCCTCCACACCAGTGTCTTTCATAATCCTAGTCATGCTCATATTTGGCGCACTGTTTTGTTTTATTTTCATTGTAAAGCCAGGCAGATTACTTGTTATGGGTATTGTTAATGTTTACATATTGTTTAAGTTCCACCCTTTTAAAATTCAGCAGCTACAAAAAGTGTATCTGCTGGCTTTTAATAATCGGACACTCAACTGTCCCATACTCCAGCAATGCGGCCACCCACAGCCTCGCTCTTCTCCCCCTCCTCCGTGCGGCGCTGGCATCACAAGTGTGGGCACCCGGCTTTGGCTTCAAAGCCGGATGCGCACTGTACATGCGTGAGCCAGGCTGTGAATGACTGGTGTATCTTCTGGGACCTGTTACGCGTCCCAGAAGATCGCCAGGTGGGAGGTGAACTTCCATCCGGCTCTGAGGCGCCAGGAGAGGAGGAGAGGAAGCGGGACCCTTTGAAAATAGGGTCCCTGCCCCCCCCCCCAAAAAAAAATGACATGCCAATTGTGCCATGTCAGGGGGTCCCCTTCCCTTGAAGCAGAAGTTCCACTTTTGGGTGGAACTCTGCTTTAAATATCAATTTTCTTATCAATTCTAAGGAGTTTCTGTCATATTTCAGGTTGTCAGTTAAAAAAATGTGCCAGTAAATTTTCCATGTTTTGTCATTGAAAAAAAAATGCTTTTGTTGCTTCAGAGATCTAGATTTCTCTGTTTTAGTTGAACATTAACAGGACAGGAAGTGAGATTAAATCCCCTTGATGGACCCCCGGATTACAGCGAGAATGGAGGTTCTTCCCATTCTATGCCAATCTAATGCTTTATTCACACAGGTACACCTACAAGGTACCACTCGGTACAGCATTCAGCCCCTTCCAGCCACATCCTGCCATAGCCTTTGACATGCTGCCCTCAGGTGAGATTAATGCTGCACGTGGCCCTCTACGGTGCACTGCAGCTGAATGACTCAGTGTATAAGGGGCCTAGTGGTAAGCTTTAACTGCAGCTGCTGTATGTGATGGCCCAGCCTCATTTAGGATTTGTTAGTATATACTGAACAGTGCAACTTACATTGCAGAATGCAAAGTTGCAAAAGTTGCTTCCAACACAGACATTTTTGTCTTTTAAATGTATCTGTTTTTTGTGTTACTGACACGGATTTTGAAAGTATGATCTGTATTTAATAATTTCTGTTTATGTTTAGGGGCTCTACTACCTGAGCTGGTTGATCAGTTTTGTCCTTCAGAAATAGGTCCTCCAATACTGATCAAGTTGTTTGAAGCTCTTGAAAACAAAGGTGAGATGATTTATTACTTAGATGTTTTAAGGGTCCACTATTATTGCAGTTTACACTATTTTTACACCATAGGATGTTTTTTTTTTCCCCTAAACTAGTAAAACTTCTGAAATGAAAAATGAATAAAGCATATCCTCCTATAGTGTATACTTGCATAAATCCAAAGCACCTGGTGTGGTTTTTGGCTGTCCTGTCCTCCTCCTATCTGCATGCCTAACTAGAGTATCTTGAGAGACAGCTCCCCAGCATGCAGTAGATGATTGACAGCCTCAGCTTTGCATGTTTCAATATGAGATTGTGCAGGGGTGGGGTGTCCCTCCACTCAGGTCTCAGATTAGACTCAGCATCGTGCTGTGCAGTGTGTGATGTCAGATCCCCACCCCCTGCTTGTTGGAGGCTTATGTAGGGGGATTTAATTAATATCAAGTGTATCTCCTGAGGCTAGATATTTCAGTGGGTATATGTAAGGGTTTACAACCACTTCGAAGTTCTACTAAACCCAGGACTCTGCATTCACTATATCTGGTCTCCCACAGTACACAGGACATGGAAATGCAATCATTTTAGTAAATATCAACTGCCAAATACCTTTTCTCATCAGCAGTTAGAACAGTCTTGTGACTTCTATCAGTGTCTGGTTAAAGCTTGTAGGATGAGTTTTCATTCTCCCCTGATTGTCCTATAAGGCTGCAGGACCCTCTGGGCAGTGCTGATTGGCCCTGTACTGTTCACATGCACTGTCCCAAGAAAGTAAAACACTCTAGCCATGCACACCAAACTGAGCATCCGCAGCTTGTCCCTGAGCTCTGTACTATCAAGAAATGATTAGGGGACAATGGGAGAAAGGGAGGATCAGAGGAGACAGGATCAAACATCCTTTTTAGACAATGCAGAGGATCAACCCTTCAGGTTCCACAGTGAGCATAGCAACTGATTTTACTGTTGTGGGTTTAGTAACACTTTAAATCTGCATCCTGGATCCTATTATATTTTGTTTATTTTTGTAAGAGCACTTCCACATTTTAATACGTTTTAAGATATTAAGGGGTTTCTTTATATTTTGTTTTCTAAGTGTTTATATGAAAGTGTGTGTGAATCTAAAATACAGCTGTTGTCATGATCCATTCCTCAGTCCCTTGTAATAAATATATTGCAGGCTTTTTTGTTAATGCAAAGCAAATAGCTGGTGAGCCTGCCAGTCTCCTCCATGTAATAGCGTCAGGGAACTGGGCCCTAACAGCATGAGGAAGCTGCAAATATCTAAAATACTTCCATGCTATAGCTGGCAGTGCTAATCAGTGTATTCCAACAGTGAAGAAGTCTTCCCATTGTGAGAATACAATGGCTTATTGGGAGGATTCCCCCATCCGCCTCGAATGTGTGGATGGGGGAAATCGGATGCTTTTTTTTGTTAAACCCTCTGGTTGAATGAAAAAACTCACCCATATATGGGCTGCAAAATCCCTGCTGTTCTCAAGAATCAGGATTAATTGCTGTCAAATAACCACACAAAAAAATAGAAAAAAGTATAACAGTTTTCTTCTACAGTTGTTTGAATTTTTTTTTTTGTACATTATGGTGTTTTTGATCACCTGCTTTAGCAGACTATACAAAAAGACTTTAAAACAGAATATACAGTGGATATAAGTCTACACGCCCCTGTTAAAATGTCAGGTTTCTGTGATGTAAAAAAATGAAACAAAGATAAATCTTTCAGAACTTTTTCCATCTTTAGTCTGAGTTCACACTGAGTGCGGGAATGAAATTGTGCGAGTTCAGCTGAACTCACACGATTTCATTCCCGCATGTCAGTCCCGATTTCATAGGCACCTGTGCGGGTTTTTTTCACAGATGCCTATAGTAATCGCACCCGAAATTGCAAAAATTAGTACAAGATCTACTTTTTGAAATCGATGCGGCGTCGCACCGATTAGGACTGTGCCATTGCCGCCAATTTGTCATGTCAAATCGCATGCCAATTCGTGTCAATGTGAATCAGGGCTTAATGTGAATGTACAACTCAACTGAAAAACAAACTGAAATATTTGGGGGGGGGGTAAAGATAAAGTAACCAAATAATGTGCATAAGTGTGCACACCCTCTTATAACTGGGGATGTAGCTGTGTTCAGAATTAAGCAATCACATTCAAACTCCTGTTAAATAGGAGCCAGTACACACCTGCCATCATTTAAGGCCCCTTTCACACGGCCATGTACGGAGTCCGTTTTGCTCAGCGGGGATCGATGACCGCTCACTGTGCAGAGACAGATCTGTCAGAGCTCCGCTCTCCTCTATGGGAAATTGGATTAAAAAGAGTCATCTGTCCATTGTCATCCGATCCAATCCCCAGACGAGTGGAAAAATAGGGTTTCCATCCATCTGACTTTACGGTGCAGGATCGGACCAGAGAGCGGCAGGTGTCAGCAGACATGTCACCGCTAAAATCCATTGCTCTATAGAGGTGCATGGAGCATTCATTCAGGTCCGCCTGAAAAACGGACAGGCAGACCTGAATGGAACGTCCGTGTGAAAGGGACCTAAAGTTCCCCTGATTAACCTCAAATAAAATTCAGCTGTTCTTGTAGGTCTTTCCTGATATTTTCTTAGTCGCATCCTTCAGCAAAAGCCATGGTCCACAGAGTGCTTCCAAAGCATCAGAGGGATTTCATTGGGAAAAGGTATCAGTCAGGAGAAGGGTACAAAAGAATTTCCAAGGCATTAGATATACCATGGAACACAGTGAAGACCGTCATCAAGTGGAGAAAATATGGCACAACAGTGACCTCACCAAAAACTGGACGTCCCTCCAAAATTGATGAAAAGAACAAAAGAAAAGAGAAGAAAACTGATCAGGGAGGCTGCCAAGAGGCCTACAGCAACATTAAATGAGCTGAAGGAATATCTGGCAAGTACTGGCTGTGTGGTACATGTGACAACAATTTTCCATATTTTTCATATGTCTGTGCTATGGGGTAGAGTCGCAAGACGGAAGCCTTTTCTTACAAAGAAAAACATCCAAGCCTGGCCAACTTTTGCAAAAAATACGCATCTGAAGTCTCCCAAAAGCATGTGGGAAAATGTGTTATGGTCTGATGAAACCAAGGTTGAACTTTTTAGCCATAATTCTGAAAGATATGTTTGGCACAAAACAACACAGCACATCACCAAAAGAACACCATAGCCACAGTGAAGCATGGTGGTGGCAGCATCATTCGTTGGGGCTGTTTTTCTTCAGCTGGAACAGGGGCTTTAGTAAAGGTAGAGGGAATTATGAACAGTTCCAAATACCAGTCAATATTGGCACAACACCTTCAGACTTCTGCTAGAAAGCTGAACATGAAGAGGAATTTCATCTTTCAGGATGACAACAACCCAAAGTATACATCCAGATCAACAAAGGAATGACTTCACCAGAAATAGATTAACCACTTCAGCCCCAGAAGGATTTACCCCCTTCCTGACAAGCACTTTTTGCGATACGGCAATGCGTTTTAACTGACAATTGCGCGGTCGTGCGACATTGTACCTAAACAAAATTGACCTCCTTTTTTTCCCACAAATAGAGCTTTCGTTTGGTGGTATTTAATCACCTCTGTGGTTTTTATTTTTTCACTATACACAAAGAGAGACAATTTTGAAAAAATATTTTTTTTTACTTTTTGCTATAATAAATATCCCAAAAAAAAAAATATTCCTTAGTTTACGCCGATACATATTCTTCAACAATAGTTTTGTTAAAAAAAAAAATCGCAATAAGCGTATATTGATTGCATTGCTCAAAAGTTATCGCGTTAACAAACTATGGGAATAGATTTATGGCATTTTTATTATTATTATTATTATATTTTTTTTTACTAGTAATGGCAGTGATCTGCGATTTTTAGCTGGACTGCAATATTGCGGCGGACAGATTGGACACTTTTGACAATTTTTTTGGGACCACTGACATTTTATGCAGCGACCAGAGCCAAAAAAAGTTGCGCAATAGAACCGATCTGCCACTGACGTTTTGGAATCCGATAGAAAATCTGTGGAGTGATCTGCAGAGGACTGTGCACATGAGATGCCCTCGCAATCTGACAGATTTGGAGTGTTTTTGCAAAGAGTGGGCAAATATTGCCAAGTCAAGATGTGCCATGCTATCAGACTCATACCCAAAAAGACTGAGTGATGTAATAAAATCAAAAGGTGCTTCAACAAAGTATTAGTTTAAGGGTGTTCACACTTATGCAAACATATTTTATTTTTCACTTCCCTCCACCTAAAAGATTTCAGTTTGTTTTTCAATTGAGTTGTACAGTTAATATGTCACATTAAGCCCTTGTTCACACTGGTGCGATGCGGGAACCAGCGCGATTACAAAGCCTGTTCCCGCATCGCACCTCTCCTGCAGGCAATTCACGCTGCCTTCTGCGAACCGCTGCGGGTGTCAATAGAATGTTAATGACACCCCAGATCGGTTCACAGATCGCAGTGCTCAGAGAGTGCATGTGATCGGCACCTGTGGTGCGGGTGCGAATCACATGCGATCTCTGAGATTGCACTAGTGTGAACTCAGGCTTAAGGTGGAAAAAGTTCTGAAATGATTTATCTTTGTCTCATTTTTTTACATCACAGAAACCTGACATTTAAACAGGGGTGTGTAGACTTTTTATATCCACTATACCTATATATATTTAACAGAAACATTGGTGATACATATTGTAATAATCCACTTTCAGTAATGTACTATTTTCACTCGTATATCACTAGATCACTTTCATTGGTTGAGAAGATGAGTATTTTGCTTCCTTTAGGTATAGTGTGGGGGATTGATATGCTTGAGTACTCTGTATATGTAATTTATGACAGATTGTGTTTTCCTTCTAGGAATGGACAGTGAAATGCTGTATAGGACCTCTGGCTCGGAGTTTAGACACACATTAAAAACTGGTAAGAACCAGTTCTTACAAGAGTTCAACTTATTAAGGGCCTTTTTTGCAAACTCTTCTAGGGTCTGCTAAGTTTGTTGTACTTAAAATGAGCAGAAAACCTACTGAGGAAACTTATGTTTAATGTTCACTTTGTATTTTTATAAAACACTGAGTTTTAAACTGTATGTTTTAATGTATTTTCATTGCTGACATGATGTAGTATGAAGAAAATTATTCACAATTTGCAATAATTTTTAGAAATAATAAAAAGTTTAATTAAAAGTAGACCCAACATCAACAAAGTAGGGCTGCCTCTAGATATGACAGTGCTTTGCAGACATAGGCACAGATGCCTATGGAAACCGCACCTGAAATCGCAAAAAGTAGTACAAGAACTACTCTTTGAAATCGGTGCAGCGCGACAAGTGCGGCGTCGTACCGTTTAGGACGGTGCCATTGCCGGCTATTGCCGCCGATTTAGCATGTGATTTGACATGTCTAATCGCATGCCAAATCATGTCATTATGAACCAGGGCTAAAGGTCAGTTCTGGCATTTCTTGTTGAGTTATTGGTATCAGACCTGTGGCAATATCTCCTGTTCCTGTTTCTGAAGACTCACTTTGTTGTGAGTGGCTAGCAGGCTATATACTGTGTTGAGGATTTTTCCCCTTTATTTTACCGGAGGCTGGAGTCTGTAATTCCCTCTTTGTAAGGGTGATTAATATCTCTCATTTGATTCAGAACTTGCTTATTAACCTTTTATGTACAGTAGGGTTTTGTGAAAGCTAGGCTTTAATTTTGTAAATGGGAAACCCTCCTCTATACAGGGGAGGTTCGAACACTTCCCTTTTCCTCAGGTGGGCTGGACACTGTCTATGACTGAGCTGCCTTTTTAATTTTTTTACCTCCTCCCTTTTTCTCCCCAGCGCTTGATGACACAGCATTGTGGAGGGACCGTAGAAAATGCACCTTGTAATGACGCTTTAGGAACAATAGCTGGGTGTGTGCTATGTAAAACAGCCACAAGATAGTACAGGTTACTTTGCACATAGATCAGCCTATTAATCTGTGTGCTTCTCTGTCTGCTTTCCTCTGGTAATTTGTAATCTGGCAGAACAGAAGGAGCTAGCAGCTAGAGCAGTGGACGGGCAAAGGCAGAACAAAGGTGGGAGTGGGCAGGGCTTTGTGGGTCGATTGTGGGCGGAGCCTAATCATGATTCTCTGCAGAATAAAATCCCTTAGCTTCCCATGCGATACAAAGCCCCTCCCCCAGTGATGTCAAGAAGTTTTTTGCAGAGAATAGACATAAATGGGGACAACATGAGTCTAACACAGGCATTTCAAAAACCAGGAAGTAAAGCTGTCACTTCACTAAAGGAAGTGCACATAACAGCAGGAGACTAGGTAGAGATCTCACCATCCTTACTGCTTTTTGCAAAACAATCAGTGACATGTTTAACAGATGGTATAGGTGCATAACATATTGATTTCTTCATTTTGACCATAGTTCTTCTTTAAGGCCTTGGTCACATGGGTCTACTACAACATACACTCATTTGAGGGCTGTGTTTGCCCACATGGAGACGCATCTCTTGGCTGGCACCTTAGTCCTCTTACTTACTCCATACAACATGTCAATCTCTGGATGCTTCCTGGGTTCAAAAGCCTATAGTGGCAGGCACTAAAGGCTTCACTCTTGCACAGCAATGAAGGTCAACTTCTGGGGACACTGCACCCTGCACATGGCAGATTAAGAACGTAGGGGGCAAGTAGTCATCTGACCTCACCTCAGATCCCGTATATGGCTCCATGGGGGGGGTCATTGTCTGGTATTTTATCCACACAGGACCATTCTACCGTTTGGTTTGTTTCCCCTTGTCTAACTCCTTGCCTTTGGGCACTATGCTGAGAGATGTTTTCTGCCACTGTCTGATTTCATTGTCCATTTAGAAGTCGTACATGGTAGGGGTGACAAGTAAGTCCCTTCAGTTCAGTCCATTTCTGACATTCCTTTTGCTGCAAACAATATTGCCTGAGGAGGAGGTCTCTCCCTCCTTCTTAAGAATTGGATCAGAAAGGTTAGAGGCCATCTTTACGGTTTGTTTTTTTTCTCATTTATTTCTTGTTAGGCTGGTTCATCCTAAGTTGCTGAATATCAAGTTGTTCCCTTCCCCCCCCCCCCCCCAAAGAAATATGGGGGCTTTCAAATCTTGGTGATTTTACCATTTCAAAATGTTATTCCATTTATTGGCAGAAAAGAGAGATCACTAACGTTATTAGAATAATTTAGTGTTGTCCGTATAATTCGTGAACTGGCATTCACAAAAAAGAAAACACCTACCCACTTAATTGCCACTCTTTTTGTAATTCTAAGGCCTCATCCTCACTGGCATTGACAAACCTGTGTTTACAGGACATTTCTAAATGCATGTAATTTTAAATGGTATAAACATGTGTTTACGGTAGGTGCATTCAGTTTAGCCAGTTTGCAGAATTCTGTTTTCAGAATAGAATAGGCAGATTGCTTATTCTGAAAATGCATGTACATTTGGATAAAGGCAAGTGCATCTAAACACAGGAGAACTTGGTCTGGGAAGTATAAAGTGTATTTATACTTTTCAGACAATTGTTCCTGTTTTTATATGTTTTAACCACTTCCCACCTGTAGGACATCCATGTACGTCCTGGACTTTGGTGATATCTGATTGATGCCTCCAGCTACAGGCATCCTTCAGATATCATTTTTTCCGGCCGGAGTTCAATTCAGCCACTTGATCGTTCTTATAGGCACCGGAAGGGGGCATCCCCCTCTCCCGTCACCCTCCGGTGCTTCTCCAGAGTCGCCCATACTATCGGTGACAGGGAGAAGGAATCCGTCGCCACCGGAAGTTGATCAGAGAGCTGACTGGTGACCATCTGGTCACCAGTCATTTCTATGAACCTCGGAGGCTCGGGCGTCCGGGCCAGCTTTAGTAAGCAAAGCCATGGACGCAAGTGCAAAGTCTGGGGTCGTTCATTTTTTTCTGATCTCGGTCTTTCCAGCCTGGAGGAGAGATGTGGGGTCTTATTGACCATAAAGAGGACCTGTCACACACTATTCCCATTACAAGGGATGTTTACATTCCTTGTAATAGGAATAAAGTGATCAAAAAAGTGTAAAATTAAAGGTAAAATAATAAAAAAAAAATTTAAAGCACCCCCGTCCCCGCGAGCTTGCGCACAGAAGCGAACGCATAGGCAAGTCGCGCCCACATATGTAAACGGCATTCCAACCACACGTGCATAATCGCTGCGTGCGTTAGAGGGAGAGCAACAATTCTAGCGCAAGACCTCCTCCGTAACTCTAAACATGTAACCTGCAAAAAAATTTAAAGTGTCGCCTATGGAGATTTTTAAGTACCAAAGTTTGGCGCCATTCCACGTGTGTTCGCAATTTTAAAGCGTGACATGTTGGGTATCTGTTTACTCGGCGTAATATCATCTTTTATAATCTACAAAAAAATTGGGCTAACTTTACTGTTTTGCTTTTTTTTAATTCATGAAACTGTTTTTTTTTTCCCAAAAAAACGTGTTTGAAAAATTCCTGCACAAATACCGTGTGACATAAAAAGTTGCAGCAATCACTATTTTATTCTAGTCTCTCTGCTAAAAAAAAAACCTATATAATGTTTGGGGGTTCTGAGTAATTTTCTAGCAAAAAAAATGATGGTTTTTACATGTAGGAGAGGATAAATGGCCGGATGGGAAGTGGCTAATGTAGCCTAAAACCTTATTCACGTGGCCCGTATTTAAAGTGGAAGTCCAGCCAAAAATTTTTTTTTTCCTATTGATAGTATGTTAACCACTTCAGCCCCAGAAGGATTTGCCCCCTTCCTGACCAGAGCACTTTGTGCGATTCAGCACTGAGTCGCTTTAACTGACAATTGCGCGGCCGTGCGACGTTGTAGCCAAACAAAATTGGTGCCCTTTCTTTCCCCACAAATAGAGCTTTCTTTTGGTGGTATTTGATCACTTCTGATCACTGCTATAAACAAAAAAAAAGAGCGACAATTATGAAAAAAAAAATAATATTTTTTACTTTTTGCTATAATACATATCCAAAAAACACAAATTTATTCATCAGTTTTGGGCGATATATATTCTTCGACATATTTGTGGTAAAAAAAATTGCAATTGGCGTATATTGATTGGTTTGCACAAAAGTTGCCGCATTTACAAACCATAAGAATGAATTTATGGCGGTTTTTTTTTTTTACTAGTAATGGCGGCGATCTGTGATTTTTATCGGGGCTGCGGTATTGCGCTGGACATAACGGACATTTTTTACACTTTTTTTTATATCATTGACATTTATACAGCGGGGGGAAAAAAAAAACACTGATTACTGTATAAATGTCACTGGCAGGGAAGGGGTTAACCTGCAGGAGGCAATCATGGGGTTAACTGCGTTCCCTAGGCATGTTCTAACTGTATGGGGGCTGGGCTGACAGGGCCATGGCAGATCTAACTGATCCCGATGACAGAGATCAGTAGATCTCTGTCATACCCACTGACAGAACGGGGAGCCGCCATTTATATCGGTGGTTCCCTGTTCTTATTGTGTAGTAGGCGATCGCGGGTCACCGGTGGACATCTAGTCCGCCCGACCCGCGACCACACTTCTGGAGTACGCGGCGGGCACGACAGCACGGCGGTGTGCGCTCACCCCCTAGCCACGCCTGCGCAAATCGCCGTTTATAAACAGCGATTTGCATTACACTGCCACTCTGCAGCAGTAAATGTATGCAAGCCTGTCTTTAACCGGTTAAATACCTTTATCTTATGATATTATTAATTTTCTGGCTAGCGGACTGTTTGGCTTAGTGTAGCTTCTTCCTGTTCTTAACCGACAACGCTATCTTCCTTTATCTGAATTTTCTAAGCTGTCTTTCACTTCCTGAAAAGGTTGTCTGGTTCTTAGACATGCATGCCTAGACCTGCCCAGCCCCACCCCTATCCCTCCTATCCTTCACAGAACATGATCCCCTCCTGTCTTCATAGCTTTGTTTTGGCCAGCAGCTTCTCATGAGAGAGAGAGAGAGGGCAAGCTTTGGAAGTATGTTATTTTTGTTAGAAACTGTAAGATTGATTACAATGCAACATGATGCAGAATTTCTACAGTGTAGAACCACGTGGTTGTTTCTGCATGGCGCTTTGTGCATGGTGTGGCACACGCCCAGCTGCTGTGAATGTCAGAGGGAGCTATGAAAGGAATAAGGTACAAAGGAACATTTTTGAAAGTTTGAAGGATACAGATGAATTTCTATTGCTCATTACATGTGAGTAATGAGTTTAAGGCTCCGTTTCCAATATTGTGACTTTTCATGCGACTTTGGACACATAAAGTCGCATGATAAGTCACTGCCCATTGATTTCAATGCCACCCGTTCCCATCTATGCAAAATCAGAGACTTTAAAAAGGTGCCGGCAATGCTTTGATGCAACTTTGATCCAAAGAGTGTAAAGTTGGATGAAAGCTGCTCTCAAAGTTGCACAACTTTGGAGTCGCACTAGTGGAAACGTAGCCTAATGGCAGGAATACACAATAAGAATATCGTCCAAAAATTTCCGTTCTGCGAACAATCAGCCGATATTCTAACCGTTGATGGCCCAGCAAGTAATACCCGATATTGATATCACGAACGAAAAAGACCAATTGAAAATTTGTGTTGTATCGTTTGCGACCTAATTCTATTCTATGCGTTGGTGTGAAGGTTGGCAATAAAAAATCTCTTAAACATATCACGCACCAGCAGAACGTTTTCGACCACTGACCGCTCGGCAGTCGTGCAATCGGCTGATTTTCTACCCGTGTATTCCTGGAACAATTTTGACCGCTGTTTCGTTGGTCGGCGGTCGAGCGATCGGCCGATTTTCTAACCGTGTATTCCTGCTATAAGGCAAGAGAGCGACTCTGAGTGCAGCTTTCATCCAGCTTTACACTTTCTGGATCAAAGTTGCAACAAAAGTCGCAGCAAAGTATTATAGGTACCTTTTCAAAGTCGCATAGATTGGAACGGGTGCTATTGAAATCAATGGGTTGTGACTTGTCATGTGACTTTGTGTCCAAAGTTGCATGACAAGTCACAATAGGGGAAATGTAGACTTAGTGCTGTTGCCTGTACTATTCCTTTATTGTATAGTGATCATTGTAGATTGAGCTGAGACCCCAGAGCACTTCCAGCTACACTGACAGCTCTCCCTGTGTCCAGCTCTCTTCTCCTGTGCACAGCTATACTGTATATGTGCACTGCACCTCCCAGGCCTCCTTTTTTTTTTTTTAATTGTCACTCTTTTTTTTCTTTTTTTTTTTGTTTATAGCAAAAAATAAAAACTGCAGAGGTGATAACATGCCACCAAAAGAAAGCTCTATTTGTGGGGAAAAAAGGATGTCAATTTTGTTTGGGTACAACATCGCACGACCGCACAATTGTCAGTTAAAGCGGCGCAGTGCCGTATCACAATAAATGGCCTGGTCATTAAGGGAGTAAATCCTTCCGGGGCTGAAGTGGTTAATGTTTGCAGGGAAGAATTTAAAGCAAGGTTCCACCCAAAAGTGGAACTTCTGCTTTAAAACCTCCTCCCCTGCTCCTGATGGTAAAACTGAGCTTTTGGGGAGGAGAGGGGGTGCAGATACCTGATTTTTACGGGTACTTCCATTCCGATTGCCTTAGGCGATCAGAAGTAGAAGGTCTCCTTCCCCCTCCCTCCCGAAGTCTTCTGGGACACAGGATAGGTTCTAGAAGAGTTCGGGACCAATCACGAAGCATGCGTGCCCGCTAGCTATCACGGCTGGGTGCCCACAGTAGGAATGATGGTGCCGTGGACGGGAGGGGGGAGTTTCCGTGCGGGCCCATCTATGGACCGGGAGACAGGTAAGTGTCTGTTTATTAAAAGTCAGCAGCTACACTTTTTGCAGCTGCTGACTTTTAACCACTTCAGCCCTGGAAGGATTTCCAGCTTTAGGACCGGAGCCCTTTTTGCGATTCGGCACTGCGTCGCTTTAACTGACAATTGCGCGGTCGTGCGACGTTGTACCCAAACAAAATTTGCGTCCTTTTTTTCCCACAAATAGAGCTTTCTTTTGGTGGTATTTGATCCCCTCTGTGTCATTTCTGATCGCCGCTATAAACAAAAGAAGAGCGACAATTTTGCAAAAAA
>BLSH010365515.1:893617-914769 GCA_018402905.1 Glandirana rugosa
AAATTAGTGATCACAAAAAAAAAATAAAAAACACGATATTTATTTTTTTCTAACTGTAAAAACACTTTTTTACGGAAAAAGAAACAAAAACAGTATTTTAAAACGTTTAATCATTAAAAAGAAACATTTAAAACCGGTTTTAAATATGCCGATGGATGTCACGGAACGCTTTCATAAGCCGGGGGAAACTTGAAACGCTGGAAAACGGTGTAAAGTCCGAAGTTTGTATTTCTATATTTTGACATTAAAAAACACTTCTTAGTTGTTGTTCACCCTCTGTTAGTACTTCACCTTGTTTTAAATAACCTATAAAGTTTGAAAAAATTGTACAAAGAAAAATTACTAATTTGCAAAATTTTATGACAAAAACAAAGAAAAAGGCATTTTTTCACAAAAATGTCAATCTTTTTTTATTTATAGCACAAAAAATAAAAAAAAAACACTAGTGATTAAATACCACCAAAAGAAAGCTCTATTTGTGTGAAAAAAGGGACGCAAATCTCATATACGTACAGTGTTGCATGACTGAGTAATTGTCATTCAAAATGTGATAGCGCTGAAAGCTGAAAAATGGCCTGGACAGGAAGGGGGTTTTCGTGCCCAGTACTAATGTGGTTAAAGACTAAATCTTTTCTGATTTGCTGCTTACAAATACAAATCCAGTATTTTTTGGTAGAAAATGACTTAGAACCCCCAAACATTATATATTTTTTTTTTTTGCAGAGACCCTAGAGAATAAGATGGCGGTTGTTGCAATATTTTATGTCACACGGTATTTGCGCAGCGGTCTTTCAAACGCAATTTTTTTTTGGAAAAATTACCCTTTCAAAAAATAAACTGTGCTGTTAGCCCAATTTTTTTATATATGTAAGATGTTACGCCATGAGAATCGTGATCTTTATTCTAAGCAAAAAAATTGTGATTCTCATTTTGGCCTGAATCGTGCAGCTCTACAATGCAGATACAAACCAACATGTAAACTTATATGACAGTGGTAGAATATTAGAAATTGCACTATAATGAAACCGAGTTTGAAAAAAGAGCAGATTGATTTTCTGGCTGGATGCTGCACACACTACTTGGTTCAGTTTGCTCAGTCTTTGCAGACATAACACTGTCTACTGTCTCAGCTTCTGTTCCAATTCCTGCCCCAGTTTAGTTGTCATTTCTGTCTCTGGGGCTCTAAGCTTCTTTCTAGACTGATAATGCAACACTGGGTACAAGTATGCACCCGAAAAATAAATATTTGGGGCTTCTTGCTGTTGATTTTCTAATTTGCACACTAGTATCTGTATTGCTTTGTAAATTGTCTTTATGTCTCTCACATTTGCATAAGGGGCAGAAACCACAGTATGACCCCTCCCCATTGTTTCCTATAGTTTCCCTTTTTGTTAGTTGCAGCTGAAGAAGATGTAGCTGTCAACAGAGGAGGAAGAGAGAATTGGGGGAAAATTAACTCCCTTTTTACATGTTCGGTTCCTGGAAAAGAATGGAAAAAAAAAAGTTCCTACAGAGAACTTCCTGTGAGAGAATGGTCACATCACACCCCTGTATTGCCTCCTACTAATATTGATGAATAGACTAGCCAACATGGCATGTGGGGAATGCAAAATAAAGCTTAGTCAAAGGCTTAAAAATGAGGTTACTTGTTTGTTTTCTCTATCTCTCTCTCCCCCCCCCCCCATAAACTTTGACTATTGGGGTTGGTTCCACCATCTGGAATGGCTGTGAGTCCAGGAGTTGTGTCAAGCTGGCATACAGATGCTTGGTATGGGGGTGATTGGTGGACATTTTTCCGTCCACTCTAGCAGCTGCAGAAGAGACACCTGCCTGGTCTGGAATGGATTTTGGGGTCTCCCATGACCTTTAAAAGAACAGAAGCAGGCCAAGGAAGGATATGTCATTTTGAGTTGGTAATTTTTTTTAATGTCACTATTACTTGACTACACTTATGTTAAATGTTTATTCATGTCTGCCTATATTTCAGCTTTAATTTATTTGCCAATAAAAAGAAAAAAACTAAAGAAAACATTTTTTTTAGATGCGAGTGTATACATTTGAAATGGTCATATTCCTTCTTGCTAATTTCCTATTCTGTTGTTTTTATTCTTATGTACAGGGCAGAAGCCTTGCCAGATTATCCTGCTGTGCTCTTGGAACTTCTGCTAAAGGATAATAATGTTCCTATAGAACACCCTCCTCCCGGTATGCTCATCATGTATTACATTCATTAAAAGGGTAAGTTCACCTTTACAGAAAATCTGTAAGGCGAACTTACACTTAATTCAGTGATCAGTGCTAATACCATACACTGTCACTGCACTAATGACACTGGCTGGGAAGGGGTTAACATCTAGGGTAATCAATAGGTTAAATGTGTGCCTATGTGTAACGTGTGACCAAAAAAAAAATATTGGCACTTTGTATGCGGTAATGACTGGTAAAGTACATTAACCTCTATATCTATCCCTGATGCATAATGGTAAAAAAGAAGGGGGGGGGGGGGGAATATTTGGGTGAGACTTTATATGAAGCGCACAACTAAAAATTAATGGCCCAATGAGTATATAATATATAAACATGTTTATTATTGCATGTGGGTATACATCCACCCAGAATTCATAAAATTGTATCAATATAAATAATATGTAGGCATTTCAAATATGCACATAACCAAGTGATTCATATATATATATATTTATATACACAGTTGTTGCAACATGATTCACATTATATAATAAATATTATGTGTGTATACCCAAAAAACAGTATAAACATGATAATCGTAAACAAAATACTATATATGGGAGCAATTCATTATTATAATATTAAGTAATATACACGATTGTTGTGACAGCATCATAGGAAAGCTCTACGCATTTTGTGGATACCTCTTGTCAGGAGCTGATGCGAGTTAGATGTGTCTATAATAAAATATAAATGCCAAAGGGATATTAAAGTAGTTGGTATAACAGAAAGGGAGGGGGTGCAATATTGAATTCCAACACTCTTACCTATGAGTGATAAAAGGGTTAAAAATTGATCGTTTCAACAGCTGGAGGCACCATGGAAAAACGTCCTCCCCGGGAGCTTAGGTGAGTAGTCTCTGCACAAGACGGCGGGACAAGCCACCAGTGATATGACATCTAATGGTAGATAATCCCCAATTACTAGTAGTAAAGTAAGATAGGTGCTATATTTGCTTCAAGGAAAATTCTGTGATACTAATGATATATAAACTATGATTAACACCACTGGCAACTAAGAGAAGGAGAAATGTAGCCCAGAAAAACCTTAGACCAATGGCAAGAAAGCCAAGTGAGACATAGTGAAAATAAGATAATTCACCATAACGAGTGGTAAGTGAGGATAAACGTGTAGAGACCAAATAGTGGAGATTGTGATAGTACCTTAGGTATAGAATACAGAGCATGGACCGGGATAGTTCAAGGAGCTACATGGGTGCAAGAAATAACCAAAGTGTGAGCTCCAACAGGATGTGGTATAAATACCGGCAACGTGCCGACAGGACATCACCAACGTCTAAAAATCATTTTTACTAAAGATCTTTTTCTTATCCCTGCTCTGGGGAGCGTGCATGAGTACGCCCTAAACCCGGAAATAGGAAGCAACGTACCAGTACCTGGCTTTGCCTGTGCGGACCGCCTATCCGCAGTACATTGTGGGCGGGTGGTCCGCAAGTGGATATTCTGGTTCCTGAGGAAGACCTCTAAATGTTTAAATTATAAACAATTTAGCTAGCACCACTTTCTGGGGAAGGGAGTTCACAGTTGCTCTCACAGTAAAGAACCCTTTCCACAATCTAAGGTTACACCTCCTTTCTTTCTAATTCTACCTCATAGATGGATTCTAAGCTTGAGTGTGCAGTGTGTGGGGTCAGGCAGTTAAAGGACACCTCTCACAAAAGAATTGAGAAAACAAATGTAAGCCACAGATGAAGAACCAGTACGCACGCAGATGAGGTCTTTTCTGATGTTAATTATTCTGTTAACCACTTAATGACTGGAAGCATTTACCCACTTCCTGACCAGGCCATTTTTTGCGATACAGCACTGCGTCGCTTTAACGGGCAATTGTGCGGGCGTGCGATGCTGTACCCAAACACAATTGACGTCCTTTTTTTTTCCCACAAATAGAGCTTTCTTTTGGTGGTATTTGATCATCTCTGCGTTTTTTATTTTTTGCACTATAAACAAAAAAAAAAAACAATTTTGGAAAAAAAAACATTTTTTTTTACTTTCTCCTATAATATATATCCAATAAAAAATCTAATTTATCCATCAGTTTAGGCTGATATGTATTCTGCTACATATTTTTGGTAAAAAAAAATTGCAATAGGCGTATATTGATTGGTTTGCGCAAAAGTTATCGCGTCTACAAACTACAGGATATATTTATTTATTTCAGGTACTTGTATAGCGCCGTCAATTTACACAGCGCTTTACATATACATTGTACATTCACATCAGTCCCTACTCTCAAGGAGCTTACAATCTAAGGTCCCTAACTCACATTCATACATATACTAATACACATACTAGGGTCAATTTAGACAAGATCCAATTAACCTACCAGCATGTCTTTGTAGTGTGGGAGGAAACCGGAGTACCCGGAGGAAACTTGCGCAGGCACAGGGAGAACATGCAAACTCCAGGCAGGCAGTGTCGTGGTCGGACTTTTATTTATTTTTTACAGGTAATGGTGGCAATCTGCGATTTTTAGCAGAACTACGACATTGCAGTGGACAAATCTGACCCCAAATTACACTTTTTGGGGACCAGTGACATTATTACATTGATCAGTGCTATAAAAATGCACTGATCAAATTTACGCAAACTGGTACAGGACCCCCGACAAACTTAAGAAGTGCTATGCAAATGTATCCCCACTCTGGAGAAGCAAACAAGCACAGGGTACCATGCTCCATATTTGGTGGGACTGCCCCCTAATACAACGTTTTTGGAAAGAGCTCCACCGACTGACTGCCCACATAACGACGTACTCACCTGATTACACGCCAGCCCAATACTTGCTCCACCACACATCCATACCACATTCGGCCTACAAACGGTCCCTCACCCTTCACCTCATCAATGCGGCCAAAATGAGCATACCGCTCCACTGGAAACAAACATCTCCCCCCACTAGTGCCGAATGGCTAAAAAGGGTTAGCCGAATTGCCAAAATGGAAGACCTAATTCACCAATCTAAAGACAACTTCACCAAATTCCACAAAATTTGGGCCTGTTGGAGGCATTTCACAAGTTCGGACGAGTTTCAAACACTCATCGCGCAATAACTATTACCTTGCAAGAGAAACGGCAGGGTACCAAACTGATTATAAAAGACTCCCTATATAACTTAGATACCACCTCCTATTCCCTCTCCCTCTTGTTATACCTATTCCTTTCACCTCTTCATAAAACCCAATACCAACTACTGTAAGCATTGGAGGCAGACCATCTGCACTAATTCAGAATCACATGCAGGATCATAGGGGTTTTTAATATGACAACACCACACCCTGACCCACTCGCAGGAAGTTCCCGATTGGGGTGAGTGGGATTTTGGGGCAACACCTGCGGTCTGGTACCTGTGCATTGCTCGTTCTCGAGCCTGCCTAGGTTTCCTCACCAGGCTCAAATTGCCAAATTAACCCAAATCAGCATTTCCGAATTGACCTGAGGAGAAACAACAACACCAAGGTTGTTTTGAAGAGTTTGTTTAGTCTGTTTAGTCCTTCTCCTATAGTGTACTCAATTTCTGGATAACAAATCACTTTTGTAAACTCAAGCTTGTTGGTAAACTTATTTCGCTCTTTTTCGCTCTGATGTCATGCTTCCTGTATAACATGTTAAAAATTTAATAAAAATCATTTGGAAAAAAATGCACTGATCAATGTATAAATGACACTGGCAGGGAAGGGATTAACTCTAGGGGGCGATCAAGGGGTTAACTGTGTTTCCTGGGTGTGTTCTAACTGTAGGTGGGATGGGCTGGCAGGGACATGACAGAGATCGCCATTCCCGATGACTGGGAACAAAAGAGCTCTGTCATGTCATCTGACAGAACGGGGATCTGCCTTGTTTACATAAGTAGATCCCCGTTCTGCCTCTGTACATCGCGATCGGGGGTCGCCGCCGGACATCAAGTCAGCCGGCCCCGCGGACACGCTCCCGCAGCGCACCCACTGTCTCTCATGCATGGTCTGCCATACAGCTACGGCGATTCGCGCAGGAGAGCTGGCTTGCCGCCGTATAACGACGGCGGCTGGACGGCAAGTGGTTAATAATAAACCGTGAGCATTTATTCAATATGCTGGATTCTGCTTGCCTTATCTAGATATGCAAAGAGATACTAGACAAAAGTGCCCTTTATCCCCATTATTATTTATATTAGCCATTGAACCTATTGCATTAGCTTTAAAAAAATAGCATAAATATTAAAGGGTTAGAACTTACTGGATATCATCGTAAATGATCTGTTTTTGCAGATGATGCCCTTTTGGCTATAGCAAATCCTCTAACTACCTTACCTAATTTAATGAAAGAACTGAATCATTTTCAAAATACAGTAGCTCGCAAAAGTGAGTACACCCCTCACATTTTTGTATATATTTTATTATATCTTTTCATGTGACAACACTGAAGAAATGACACTTTGCTACAATGTAAAGTAGTGAGTGTACAGCTTGTATAACAATGTCAATTTGCTGTCCCCTCAAAATAATTCAACACATAGCTATTAATGTCTAAACTGCTGGCAACAAAAGTGAGAACACCTAAGTGAAAATGTCCATATTAGACCCAATTAGCCATTTTCCCTCCCCGGTGTCATGTGACTCGTTAGTGTTACAAGGTCTCAGGTGTGAATGTGGAGCAGGTGTGTTAAATTTGGTGTTATCGCTATCACTCTCTCATACTGGTCACTGGAAGTTCAACATGGCACCTCATGGCAAAGAACCCTCTGAGGATCTGAAAAAAACAATTGTTGTTCTACATAAAGATGGCCTAGACTATAAGAAGATTGCCAAGACCCTAAAACTGAGATGCAGCAGAGGTTGTCTTTGGGAAATAGATGTATGAGTACTGCCAGCATTGCTGCACAGGTTGAAGGGGTGTGGGGGGGGGGGGGCAGCCTGTCAGTGCTCAAACCATACGCCATACACTGCATCAAATTGGTCTGCATGGCTGTCACCCCAGAACAAACAAAGCCTCTTCTAAAGATGATGCACAAGAAAGCCCGCAAACAGTTTGCTTAAGACAAGCAGACTAAGGACATGGATTACTGGAACCGTGTCCTGTGGTCTGATTAGACTAAGATAAACTTATTTGGTTCAGATGGTGTCAAGTGTGTGTGGTGGCAACCAGGTGAGGAGTACAAAGACAAGTGCGTCTTGCCTATAGTCAAGCAAGGTGGTAGGAGTGTCATGGTCTGGGGCTACATGATTGCTGCCGGCACTGGGGAGCTACAGTTTACTGAGGGAACCATGAATGCCAACATGTACTGTGACATACTAAAGCAGAGCATGATCCCCTGCCTTCGGAGACTGGACCGCAGGGCAGTATTCCAACATGATAGCGACCCCAAACACACCTTCAAAACGACCACTGCTATGCTAAAGAAGCGGAGGGTAAGGTGATGGACTGGCCAAGCATGTCTCCAGACCTAAACCCTATTGAGCATCTGTGGGACAGACACAAACGGAAGGTGGAGGAGCACAAGGTCTCGAATATCCACCAGCATTGTGATGTCGTCATGGAGGAGTGGAAGAGGACTCCAGTGGCAACCTGTGAAGCTCTGGTGAACTCCATTCTCAAAAGGGTTAAGGTAGTGCTGGAAAATAATGGTGTCCACACAAAATATTGACACTTTGGGCCCAATTTGTACATTTTCACTTAGGGGTGTACTCACTTTTGTTGCTAGCGGTTTAGACATTAATGGCTGTGTGTTGAGTTATTTTGAGGGGACAGCAAATTGACACTGTTAAACAAGCTGTACACTCACTACTTTACATTGTAGCAAAGTGTCACTTCTTCAGTGTTGTCAAATGAGAAGATATAATAAAACATTTACAAAAATGTGAGGGGTGTACTCACTTTTGTGAGATACTGTATTTTGAAAATGATTCAGTTCTTTCTGGGTTACATATTAAGAACGAGAAGTCTAAGGCTTTCAATATTAGTCTCCCAGCCAATATTCTTTCTCATATCAAAAAAACATTCCTTTTCCATGCAAGCATACTTCACTGCCTTATTTGAAAATTTTTCTTACTTCTTCCAACAGCTCCCTTTATGAAGCTAACTAACTCTCCCTCTGTCTTATGTCATTTAGGTACTCTTGAATGTTGGAAAAAATATCAGATCTCTTGGTTAGGGTGCATAACGTGAATAAAGATGGTTTTCCTTCCTACCTTCTCATGTATTGGGATCTTTACAAAACCAAATATTCATCTTTTTCTGAAATAAGTATAAACCTGTGTAAATCACAAAAACCTTTCCATGTAGAAAAAAAGGGGCAATCTTGCAGTCGCAGACTTATCAACTTATTTTTTCGACACAAATAGCTCAGCTAGGAACATATCTTAATTATATTGATCCAACCTCTTTGGATTTCCAGTGAAGCACTCAAATTGGATGCTATTTCTATTGTAACTGTTTTATGGACTCCCCCGAAATTCCATATAATAATTCACAATCCTATTCTCAAACATTCTATGCACTTTCAATTTGGGATAACTATAAATATTCCGGACAACTTATGTCCTCTTATGCCCCCCTTCTTTAAAATATACATAACCCGATGTACACTCCAGGCTTTCTTGAACCAGCCAAATATAAGTGGTGCGTCTCTCTCATGTAAAACCTTTTTTTTTGAACTTTTTATTGTTTTTCAGAAAAAAAGGCAAGAGTACCAATCAGAGCCTCTGGGCATAACCCAGGCTCGTTGTAATACAATAACAATACATAAAACAAAAAAACAGGTCATAGGTAGAAGTAAAACATCTTTAATCTAATATCTTCTTCAAATGTTTTAATCCTCTCCTCTATTAGATTTTTGCACAACCTACCTTATCAGGAAATCCCTAGATATTTTCAAATTAAAAACTTTGTTTCTCAAATTATTTTTTCATCATCCTCTCTTCATAATCTCCCTTTGAAAAAATGTTTAAATAACCCCATGACCAAAGATCTCTATCTATGCATTTATTCCCAGGGGGGGGGGGTAAACCCCCGAACCCCCTATTCACATTTCTGTATAGCAAAATGGCAGGATGATCTAGGTGGAGTCATTGAAGGTATAGACTGGCATCATATATGGCACACTGCTGCACCATAAATATTGCTGCAATTGAATCTTGTTATAAGCTACTAATGCGCTGTTATGTGGTTCCCCAACGCCTGTCCACAACTAAACCATTGATATCTGACAAATGTTTCAGGAACACTCGGACAGATCGTCCCAAAATTGAACAATTTTGAACAGATATTTATAGAATAATTCATACTTTCATAGGTAAAAGAATATGAAAAAATCCAAAAGAAGCATTATTGAATTTGAAGCCTCCTCATTGCACTGAAAATAAATTTAGACTCTTGCCATTCCTATTGACTGCAGCCAAACAGACTGTGGTGGAGGCATGGTGGTCCTCTATACTGACTATACTGAACCTTTGTAATTTCACCTTACAGATTTTTTTGTAAAGGTGAACTTACCCTTTAATAACATAAGCATATTACTGTTTAATATTTCCATTAAACAATTATTGGAAAAGAAATAAAAAAAAAAGCCTTATAAGATAAAATAGCTATTTTTGAGAAAATGTGGCACTGAATAGTAAATGTTAATTCTAAGAATGCATTTGCTGGTGATCTGCTAAGGGTGTGAGTTACATCCACAATCTTTTCCTTTTAACCCTTCCCGCTTCCAGGTCCATTTGGAGATGACAGCGAGGAGTTTGACACACATTCCCAGTCTCTGCAGCCACTGGGATTGTGTGTAAATCTGACAAGCAGACTCCTGCCTGCCAGGCGGAAACACTACAGCAGTTGCACTTTGCTGTTACTTAATCTCAATCCTTTTGTGTTCTTCAGCCTTCTTTATGCTGTATTTCCTTGTTAAAACACTCAATACACTTTAGTAATAAAAGAATGATGTACTTAAGGCCCGTTCACACCTGAGCAATTTTCTGCTTGAAGCCTGTAGCTTTAAAACGCTCAACAAGCCAAATCCCATTCATTTCAATGGCCCCTGTTTACATCTGAGAGCTCTGCCACTTGAAGCAAAATGCCTGAAGCTGAAAAAAGTACACAAGCTTCTTTTTGGCAATTACAAGCCTTTTTGGCCCCATAGACTTCAATAGAATCACCTGCCTTGTGCGTTTTGTCACTCATTTTTTTCTCAAACAGCAGCTCTCCACCCTTAAAGAGGAAGTAAACTCAGCATTCCGTTCTGTTTTATTTTATGTTCATTCAATATAAAAAAAAGTATTTTCCACCATTGCACATTGTAAAGTATATAAATAAGCTTATTACTTAGTATATTTTAGTGCTTTGAAATATACAGTTGTGCTCATAAGTTTACATACCCTGGCAGAATTTATGATTTTTTTTGGCCATTTTTCAGAGATTATGAATGATAACACAAAAACATTTCTTTCATTCATGATTAGTATTTGGCTGAAGCCATTTATTATGAATCAACTCTGTTTAATCTTTTTAAATCATAACGACAACAGAAACTACCCAAATGACCCTGATCAAACCCTGGTGATTTTGGCCTGATAACATGCACACAAGTTGACACAAAGGGGTTGACTGGCTATTAAAGGTAACCATCCTCACCTGTGATCTATTTGCATGTAATTAGTGTGTGTGTGTGTATGAAAAGGTCAATGAGTTTCTGGACTCCTGACAGACCGTTGCATCTTTCATCCAGTGCTGCATGACGTTTCTGGATTCTGAGTCATGGGGAAAGCAAAAGAATTGTCAAAGGATCTGCAGGAAAAGGTAGTTGAACTGTATAAAACAGGAAAGGGGTATAAAAGATATCCAAGGAATTGAGAATGCCAATCACCAGGGTTCAAACTCTAATCAAGAAGTGGAAAATGAGGGGTTCTGTTGAAACCAAATCACAGTCAGGTAGACCAACTAAAATTTCAGCCACAACTGCCAGTAAAATTGTTCGGGATGCAAAGAAAAACGCACAAATAACTTTAGATGAAATACAGGACTCTCTGAAAACAAGTGGCGTGGCTGTTTCAAGATGCACAATAAGGAGGCACTTGAAGAAAGATGGGCTACAAGGTTGAGTCGCCAGAAGAAAGCTATTACTACACAAATGCCACAAAATCCCACTTACAATACGCCAAACAGCACAGAGACAAGCCTCAAACCTTCTGGCACAAAGTCATTTGGAGTGATGAGACCAAAATTTAGTTTTTTGGCCACAACCATAAACGTTACATTTGGAGAGGAGTCAAAAAGTCCTATGATGAAAGGTACACCATTCCTACTATGAAACACGGAGCTGGATCGCTGATGTTTTGGGGATGTGTGAGCTACAAAGGCACAGAATTTGGTCAAAATTGATGGCAAGATGAATGCAGTATGTTATCAAAAAATACTGGAGGAGCGTTTGCATTCATCATCCAGGAAGCTGCGCATGGGACGTACTTGGACATTCCAACATGACAATGATCCAAAACACAAGGCCAAGTCGACCTGTCATTGGCTACAGCAGAATAAAGTGAAGGTTCTGGAGTGGCCATCTCAGTCTCCTGACCTCAATATCATTGAGCCACTCTGGGGAGATCTCAAACGTGCAGTTCATGCAAGACAGCCCAAGAATTTCCAGGAACTGGAGGCTTTTTGCCAAAAAGAATGGGCAGCTTTACTTTCTGAGAAGATAAAGAGCCTCATTCACAAATACCACAAAAGATTTCACGCTGTTAGGCCTCATGCACACAGGATGTTTTTTGACTCTTTTTTAGCAGCTGTTTTCAGCGGCAAACGTTTTTTTCTACAGTCAATAAACCCTCCATCATGTTATCCTATGTGTTCATGCACACACAGGCTGTTATCAGCTGTTTTTAGCAGTGACGTTTTTGAGCTGTAAAAAAAAACCAAGAGCTGAGGGTTTTTTGGACTGCTTTCAGCTGTAAAAACGTTCAAACACTTAACGTCCAAAAATGCTCAAAAACGTCAATCCCCAACATTTTTGGACATTTTAGACCAATTGGGGAAAAAAACGCTGGCCCTTTAAAAACGTAAAAAACCGGCGGTAATATAACGCTGGTAAAAGCTGAAAACATCCCTGATAAGCTACTGACGCTTTTTGGCTGTTTTTTTAAAGTCCTGTGTGCATGAAGCCTTATTGTTGTTAAAGGGGGCAATACACGGTATTAAGAACTGGGGTATGTAAACTTTTGATCGGGGTCATTTTGGTAGTGTCTGTTGTCATTATGATTTAAAAAGAGTAAACACAGTTGATTGATAATAAATGGCTTCAGTCAAACACTAACCATGAGTGAAAGAAATGTTTTGTGTTATTCGTAATCTCTGAAAAATGGCCAAGAAATTATAAATTCTGCAAATTATAAGCACAACTGTAACTGTCTTCCGGGATTAGGCTGCGCCATCTTCACGAATGTTTTTGGTCTCCCTTGTGGATGTCATTTCCACCCTTCCTTGCCGAAATATCGCAGATGCGCGCGATTGTGTGTTATCCAAGCCTCACTCGCGATCACCATTACTACGCCAACCAAGCTCCGTCTCACAGTCACAAGGGGGAGAACCAGGAAAGAGGATGCGTGCACTCTCGCTAGTCTTCTTAGCCTTGCCGCTCACAGCGGAGCTGACACAACACAGCATGATGTTTATGGGGAGAAGGAATTTAAGGATGGATAACGCATCCGCCGCTGACGTAAGCAAACATTGTGAGACAGATTGTAAGAAGATTAAACAAGTAAGGCTAGTGTAACAGGCAGTGATCAATATAGTTAATATTGTGGATTACAATGTTCTCAAGCTTAGATGGCGAGTTTACAACCACCTTAATTTCCTTTGCCTCTCCTCCCCCTACTGCTTTCTATTGCCTAAAAAAAGCGCCTGAAGCTGTAAAATGCTTGTAATACGCTTCTAAATGGTTTTAACAAAGCTTGTAAAAAGCTTTAAAAAAAAAAAAAGCCAGTAAATTGATGCAATCTCGTGTGAATGGAGAATAAGTGATATTTTTGTTAACTGAACAATTATCATGGGATAAATAATAATAAAAGAAAATAAGGAGTTGAGTTTAAAAAAAAAAAAGCCTCTCCAAAACCTCTCCATCCCAGTGAATTGAGCCTGGACTTTCAGTATGCTCCCTTGCTTTTTTTTTCAGCTCTCCCTCCAAAACCAACAAAACCTAAACCACTGGCCAGCACAACCAATACGAGTGGAGTAACATTGCAGGACGCAGAGTGGTACTGGGGGGACGTTTCTAGGTGAGTCCAACATTTTTTTTTTATTTATTTTTTTTTGGAGGTTATTCTACAAGTTCTTACAACATTTTATACTTGCAAAGAAAAATAGTCTTTCAGCTAGGAGTAACCATAATTAAGATGCCTGTTTACTTACTGGGCATGAAAAAAAGAAAATTATTGCAGCCACCACATATAAGGACTTGTAAGCTGCAATATGTTAAAGCAATATTAAACCCCATACCAAAAATGTAATGTGTTGCAGCTTGCCAATCATTAGATCCCCCTAGTACTCTAGCCAGTAACATATCTCCTATCTTAGGGTGCCTACACTCTGGATGAATGAGCACAGGAGGCATCTTTGGACAGCAGAATTGTTAGTCTGGGGGAGGGGATTGTTATATGCACTAGCAGAATTAAATACCCTGGCAAATTCAAGCCACACTCCAGCTAACAGTTTTTAACCATTTCAGCCCCGGAAGGATTTCCCACGATAGGACCAGAGCACTTTTTGGGATTCGGTACTGCGTCACTTTAACTGACAATTGCGCGGTCGTGCGACGTTGTACCCAAACAAAATTTGAGTCCTTTTTTCCCACAAATAGCCGGGAGAACAAAGTAGCTCCACAGGAGAGATTCCCCCATCAACACAGATTGTCCCATGGTTGCAGAAAAGAAAATTTTATCTGCAACCTGTATTTTAACTTTCCCAAACTGGAACTGAAGGGTGCTCCCTGCTGTTCAAGTAAAAATTGTAGAAAACTTTGCAAATGCTTTGTAAAAGCTTGCTGTAAACACTATTTTTCTTCAAACTAAAGCCCACGTGTACAAGGTCTGATTTCACACTATGTACACATCCTTATGCAATTATCTGTTTTACACACATTTTATGAAAGAGCTGCCTTGCCTGCTGTAACACCCCAACTGCTAAGTGCTTTGTTTGCCCCTATGGAACTTGCATGCTTTCTTCCAACAGACACCTGTCCATGCTGCCAAGTTCATGTAACACAAAAAAAAAAACTGAACCGATTCCCTGATCCACACATTCAATGTGGATGCGGTAATCCTCCCTGCTGTGTCACTGTACCCTGACAGCGGGATTCCCTGGCCGTCAGAATACACTGATCAGCGCTGCACCGATTGGCTGCATGTGCTCATCAAGCGAAAATTTACTTTAACAAGCCCTTTAATGAGAAGTTAATCGATAGATCGACTTCTCACGAGCGAGAACGGTCATACATGGATGAAAATTTAGTCGGTACCTGCTGAACCAGCCAAATTTAGATCTATGTATGGCCAGCTATAGTGTGAGCCAACTTCCACTATTGGTGCCAAGTAAACATCAAGACTTGTACCATCTCTCTTGTACCTCCCACCACTTTCTATGTAACACACCCTAACAAACAACCACTGCCCCTGGGTAAATAGTGAGCTCCCCTACAGTGTCCTCAAAAAATCTGCTACTATTTTACTGGCCCCCATGCTCCCTGCAACTGTCCCTTCTACTGCTAACACAGGCTCCAAGTTTAAGATGATTACATCTGTCTGAAGGACACATCCACTACCTCTGAATGGATAATGGGCTGTTATTCCAGTCTACTATTACTCAGTAAAAGCATCAAAGCTGTAGTAAACTGGGCTTTTTTTATTTTTACCCTGCAAGGTAATCTCACAATGTGCTAGTATGCATCGCATACTAGCACATTATGTTAAACTTGCCTTAAAACAAAGCCCTTCCAGCACTGAAATGTCAGAGCTGCAGGCTCTCCCATCTTCACCTGTCTTCCTTCCAGGTTTGTGGACTCCAGCTCTGAGACTATCCAGAGCCACAGTGATGTCACTCCCGCACATGCGAGCAGGAACCACAGTTTATGGCACAGTGATCTCACTGGCTGCATGTACGGTAATTATCTCCTAAACGGTGCATGTTTAGGAGATATTTACAGTAGCTATAGGTAAGCCTTATTATAGGCTTACCTATAGGTAAAAGTCAGATAGGAGCTCTAATGGTTGCAATATTTAATAGTTATCTGTTGCAATGATGACAGACAGGAGAAGTGCTCACCATAATCCATCAGTTGCTCCTTCATAAAACTTTCCTTCCGTTAGTTCCACATTAACACAGTATCATTTTTATGCACTCCATCCAAAAGTGTTCAAGTTCAGTAATTCCTCAGTTTAAGGTACAAGTCAGTAAGCAGGAGATATTTGGAAAGACGGCTTAGGATTTCAAAGAACAGGTAAAACTAGATGCATATTCTTTGATGACTTGTTCTCAATTATAAAAACACAGCATATTAAATGGACTATACTCATTTGAAATATTTTTTCTATTTGCATTACTTCAGAGAAGAGGTGAATGATATACTCAGAGACACACCAGATGGGACATATTTGGTAAGAGATGCTGCCAGCAAAATTCCGGGGGAATACACACTTACAATCAGGTAACCATATGCTTTTGTGACAATAACATGCTTTAAATAATAATATCCATCTGAAAGAACAGTCAGTTTTGTGTTCTGTTCATTACACTATTTCTTATGATAGTTCTGGTTGGAGATACTGTATATGGGAAATTTGTAAAACATTAGGATTTTGGTCCATGGCCAAGAGTTTCCTTGCAGTGTTTAACTGCCTCAAATTGGCTGCAGTTGGTATAAAAAAAATTCAAATGTGGCTTGAACCAGGGGAAAAAAATTGTTACCTTTTTGCTGAGCTATATAAATAAATATATTAAAATATAACCCTCTGTGTCTGTGGACACAGTCTTTTTTAAAACACTCTAGCAGTACACATTCCCCAACTTGCTCTACATCAGCATAATGCTCAGAAAGTCTCAAAAGGTGATGAATTACAGGTTGCAAATCCTATACTAGGGATGCTAAAGTCAGGCAGACATAAAACCTGTCTTCTAGGTAGATCTGGGGCCAGTAAGCACAGCAACTAAAAATGGCAAGGTCAAAAAAAAACAAAACAAGTATGAGTCATGGAAATGCTAGAAGATCATGCTTGCAGGCAGTGCTCCGCAGGCTTAACATGATACTCATTTTTTTTTTCATTAAAAATAACAAACATGTTATACTTATCTGCTCTGTCCAGTGGTTTTGTACAGAACAGCCCAGATCCTCCTCTTCTTGGGTCCCTCACCGGCGCTCCTAGCTATTCCCTTCTGCCGAGTGCTCCCACAGCAAGCAGCTTGCTGTGGGGGCACCCGAGCCAAGCCGTTGTTCTGTGTGTCCATTCAGACATGGAGCCGTGTCTCAGCCCTGCCCTCTCTCCTCTGTGGCTCACTGACTTTGACAGCAGTGAGAGGCAATGGTGCCCCACTGCTGTCTCAGCCAATGAGGAGGGGAGTCCTGGAAGCCGAGACTCTTGTGCAGTATTGCTGGATCGAGATGGGGCTCAGGTAAGTATTGAGGGGGGCTGCTGCACACAGAAGGTTTTTTATCTTCATTCATAGATTCATATTTCAGATTTATACTTACCTAGCTGGATGCAGCATCGTTGCAATGCTGCATCTGTCCCCCGGCGCCTCTTCACTGAGAACGAGCCATCAAACACCGCCGATGGCTTGGTTCTCACAGATCCCCGAGAGAAGAGCTGCTGGCTGTCAATCAGCAGCTCTCCTCTCTGTTCCTCCAGGCTCATTGGAGCGCTGAGCTGTGGAGGGACAGGGATCGGCCGTCTCGGGCTCTCAGCTGCTTGCTGAGTGACTGAGATGGCTGTCGGTCCAGGCACCTGGCGGATCCCTACTCTTGAAGTCGTGATGACGCAGTGCCTGTCCCGACTCCTGTGACTTTAGTCCGCTCTCTGCTGAAGACGGGTCACAGGAGTGCAAAACGAATTGCACTCCTGTGACCCACAGGAGAAGTATGGCCAAATGAGCCCAGGCCATACTTCTCCTTTAAGATAAAATAATCTTCTGACTTGTGAACCACTTTAACAAAGTCCTGTATTCTCATAAGAGCTCTTCCCTCCAAGACAAACTATACTGGTCTTGTGTGGGACAATTGTATACAGGGGGGTTTATTTTAGCGTGCCCTGGAAGCTCTGAAACAATAGGCTGTCTATAGTGTCAATTTGAAATACACCTGAGGAGTTGATAGCCAGGAGTTGCAGCAGGTCTGCACTGAAGTACTTCATTGGTTGCTAGGACGTGGGCAGGCCTAGCAACCAACAACACAGTGAGGTCTCAGGTGGGACGGGCTTTGTCGGGTTTCCGGACCTACACTGCATACTGCCTGGGGTTGAGGACAGTTAACTTTAGCAGAAACCATCCCAGCAGTAAGTCTGAGGATTCTAGTCACTGGCCAAAGAAAATGAGCTGTACTTTGTACACCCTCTACTCTAGATCATTTCAATTCAACATTCTGGTAGCATGGGGCCACACCATGCGTTTGACTGCCAAGGCCACCTTTATCATGGTGGATTATGGATTATCATTATGGATAATGACCTTAAAGGGTTGTAAACCATCCCAGTTTTCACCTTAATGCATTCTATGCATTAAGGTGAAAAAAAAGGTAAGGACATCGGGTCCGCCCGAGCTGTGGGCACACTCCTGCAGAGTGCAGCGTGCACGAGAGCATGCTGCCAGCGGCGCGCACGCGCAAATCGCCGTGTATATATACGGCGATTCGTGTGACAGCGCCACTCTGCAGCAGTAAATGTGTGGCACGTGATTGGGAACCGGTTAAATATATTTCAGTTAGCGTGATCAATACTTTTTCCCTGTGACATTCCATTTTTTTACACATAACTTAATTTCTGAACTTATTTTTTTTGTTTCTTTGTATGTATGGGTTGTTACCAACATGTGGTGAACATATGTCAATAGCATCTTTAGAAAATCTAGAAAAATGGTGACGTGTTATAGGCGGCGATCTGCGAAACAGCGCAACTCTGCAGCAGTAAATGTATGCGATCGGGTCGGGGACCTGTTAAAAAAAAATGTTGTGTATAATTTAGGTAATGTGTAAAGTTTTTTTTAAAAAAAAAGCAATTTATTCTTAACCATTTCCATACCGCCAGACGTCATATGACGTCCTTGGGTTTGAGTGGTGATATCTGAATGGTGCCTGCAGTCGGCGATTCCCCGTCAGATAAAAGTGGTCCTAGCAGCCGCAAGATCACTTTTATCAGCGGCGGGAGAGGTCCCCCGCCGCTTTCCCCGTCATCTCCAAAGCTTACCGGACCCGGTAAACAACTATTTTCATAATCGATTAGTTGCCGATTAATCGATTCGTTGTTTTGGCCCTACTTCTATGAACATTTTGAAGCTCAGAGCAATGTGGGTTTCCCTTAAAGTCAGACACCTCTTTTGCAAGGACGCCCAACGAGAATCCTGTTAGAAAATTCCTCACCCGCAGCCTACATTAATCATACTTTCTTGGGCAGAACTTTGCATTCCAGCTCTCTCCACTGTCCACATCCTGGTCGTCAGCATTTGGATGGGGGGATGGCCTCTCAAGCCCTTTGCCACAGGTGGGGGATGCCAGATATTAGTCTCCTGGTGTTTAGGTTCATCAACAATCTAGACAGGTTTGTCACCAGGTTTTTAAACCCTCGGACCTTCGCAGTATACACTCTGATGACCTTGTGGAATTAGTTCAGTCTGATATATGCCTTTCTATATCTTCAGATTCTCCCTCCTCCTTCCCTCCAGTGATTCTCAGTGCACCAGATTGGCCCAGGAAAATGTGGCAATTTGGTAACAGCAGACAGAAATTTGGTAACACGAGGACCTGTGTTTACTCATTGAAAGAAAAATCCTCAGGACTGATAGAATACAATTGGCAGACTCTTCCTCTGCTAATTCTATTCATAAAGGCAAATGCAACAGCAAACAGCCAAGGAAAAAATCCAAGGAAAAACCAAGCTCAACTTACCAACCAGCTTGAAACCAGCCAAATGAACCTAACAGTATGCGTTAAAAGCAAGGGATTGGTTACACACATTTGCAAATGCATGTGTAAGCTGGAGGGCCCTGGCAAGGCTCCCTGCTTCCTCCAGACCTATCTCTGTCTTGTGAGAGACTCCACAGTGGGAGTACATGCATTCTGATGAGATAGATGAAGGCAGGTGGCCTGGAGGTAGCCCATCCCTCCTTAACCACTTCAACACTAGGCCTATTTTGTGGACTTGGTGCTTACAAGTTAAAACTTTTGTTTTTTGCTATAACATTACTTAAACCCCCCAAACATTATATATTTTTTTTCTAACACCCTAAAGAATAAAATGGTGGTCGTTGCAAAACTTTATGTTGCACCGTATTTGCGCAGCAGTCTTACAAGCGCGATTTTTAAAAAACAAAAATTCACTTTTTTGAGTGAAAAAATAGCACAACAGTAAAGTTAGCCCATTTTTTTCCATATTGTGAAAGATAATGTTACGCCGAGTAAATTGATACCCAACATGTCATACTTTGAAATTGCGCCTGCTCGCAGAATGGCGACGAACTTTGCAACCTAAAAATCTCCATTAGCGACGTTTAAAAATTTCAACAGGTTACCATTTTTGAGTTACAGAGGAGCTCTAGTGCTAAAATTATTGCTCTCTCTCTAACAATACCTCACATGTGTGGTTTGAACACCGTTTTCATATGCAGGCGCGACTTAGGTATGCGTTCGCTTCTGCGCGCAAGGACAGGGAACGTTCAATTTTTTTTCTTTTTCTTATATATTTTACTTTTTATTTTTTAATTTTTCACTGTTTTTTAAATAAAAATTGATCACTTTTATTCCTATTACAAGAAATGTAAACATTCCTTGTAGTAGAAAAAAGCATGCCAGGACCTCCTAAATATGAGATCTGGGGGCAAAAAAAAAAAAAAAAAATGTAAAAAAATGACAGTTCAAAAAAAAAAAATGGGCCATTTAAGACCGTTGGGCGGAAGCGATGTGTGACCTCTTTTCCACCCTGCAATGTTATGGAGCCGAGTGGGCGGCATCTTCTGCTCACTCGGCTTCCAGTGCAGGGGGGGAATAGACCCAATCATCTCCGCCTCTGCCGACAGTTCGGTAAGTGGCGGAGATGACGGGAAAGTGGCGGGAGGGAGGGGTCGCACCTCTCCCGCCACTGATAAAAGTGATCTTGCGGCGAATCTGCCGCTAAGATCACTTTTATCTTGGAGAGAATCGCCGGCTGAAAAAAACAGTATCTGAATGGTGCCTGTAGCTGCAGGCACCATTCAGATATCTCCACTCAAACCCAAGGACGTCATATGACGCCCGGCGGTACGGAAGTGGTTAAAGGTACAGGGACACACTGGATACCCAGCAGATAGCAAAATGACTGCAAAGGTGTCAGTGCGTTTACCTGACCAGAATCCAATATCCAAAAAGTAAGCCACTGCCTCTATCTATCACTGGTCTATATAGTAAGGAGTGTTGGAGGGCATCAAGTAACCACAAACAACCGAGGAAAAAATCCAAGGAAAAACCAAGCTCAACTTACCAACCAGCTTGAAACCAGCCAAATTAACCTGTCTAACAGTATACTTTTAACGCATACTGTTAGGTTAATTTGGCTGGTTTCAAGCTGGTTGGCAAGTTGAGTTTGGTTTTTCCTTGGATTTTTTTCCTTGGCTGTTTGTTGTTACTTGATGCCCTCCAACGCTCCTTACTATATAGACCAGTTATAGATGGAGGCAGTGGCTTACTTTTTGGAT
>BLSH010365515.1:914779-929908 GCA_018402905.1 Glandirana rugosa
AACAAAAAAAAAAGAAAATGGTTTCTTTGCATCGTCTGATGTAAAACCGAATTAAATACTTTTTTCTAATAAACAAACGTTGTAAAATATTGTCTTTGATTCTTTTACTACAAACAAAAGTTTAACAAGTCATAAAAAAAACAAATATATCGTTTTTTTTTTCTTTTTTTTTGGAGTAACCACTAATTATGGTGGTTTTCATTCGAGATGAGCACACTTCTTTACTATTTTTAAAGTAAACATTTGTCACGGCGAATTGGTTCGTTAACGGTCAATTTCGTCGTGTCACGACTTGTCGTTGACCACCGAAAGTTTTTACACTCTTCACAACCAGGGCATTTTATGCTGTTCAGCACTGTGCTGCTTTAACTGGCAATTGCTTGGTTAAGCGGCACTGTTTACAAATGAAATTTTTATCATTTCTTCACACGAGTAGAGCTTACTTTTGGTGGTATTAATCACCAATGAGGTTTTTTTTTCTTTTTTTTTTGCTATATAAACAAAAAAAATACTGAACAATTTGAAAACAAACATCATTTTCTTAGTTTCTGTTATAAAATGTTGCAAACAAATAATCTTTTTTCATAAATTAAGCCAAAATGTAGTCTGCTACGTTTCTTTGGTAAAAGAAAAAAAAAACAAATCCATGTACATTATTTAGTCTGTGTCAAATTTATAGTCTACAAACTATGTTATATATTTGAAAATTGATCAGTCCTGATGTACTGACTGCCTATCTAATTTCTTGGGGCCCTAAAATGCCAGAGCAGTACAAATACCCCCAAATTACCCCATTTTGTTAAATAGGCATTGCAGAGTATTTAGTAAGAGGCATGGCGAGTTTTTTGAAGTTGTAATTTTTTGTCACCATTTTTTGGAAAATGAAGAAATCAAATAAAATTTGGATTTCTTTCTCACCATGTGTGTTGTGTTTGTTTTTTTGCTTTTTTACATACTGTCACCAATACAGTACAGTGTTGTCATTTGACCAGTGTAGCAGTGACCAGAGATACTGACTGGTGACCGTATGTAAAAAAACACTTTTTTACAATTCTTGTTTTTAACCACTTCCATACCACTGGACGTCATATGACATCCTGGGCTTTCAGTGGAGAGATCTGAGTGAGGCCTGCAGCTGCAGGCCTCATTCAGATATCTTTTTTGTCCTGCCGGCGATTCCCTGCACAGTAAAAACAAAGACGCTTGATTGTGTTTACAGGTTGTGGGAGGGGACATCCTGTCCCCTGCGCCCTCAGGTGATTCTAGCGGCTCGTCCATGTGATCGGCAAGCCGGAGAATGAATGGGCCGGCGACACCAATTTACCATAGAGCTGACCAAGAACCAGATGGTCCCCGCCCATCCCTTTGACCTTCCGAGGCCGGGCGCAATGTTATGACATCACGTCCGGCCTCGGCAGATGAAAACACTGCTGTTTTTTTGGCTGAGATGTTTTTGTTTTTTTCATCTCAGGCTTTTTCTGTAAAGAAGACCTATCAGGCCCTATTCTTATTACAAGTGATGTTTACATTCCTTGTAATAGGAATAAAAGTGATCAAAAAAAAGAAATTAAAGGGAAAGTGTAAAAATAAAGAAAAATGTAATAAAATAAACCATTAAAAAAAAAAAAAAGAAAATTAAAGTGCCTCCGTCCCCTCGTGCTCGCTTCCACATATGTAAACGATGTTCAAACCACACGTGAGCTATCAACGCGAACGTTGGAGCAAGAGCAATAATAAAAAAAATTTAATTCATAGCCTATGTCGATTTTTAAGTACCGAAGTTTGGTGCCATTCCACGAGTGTGCACAATTTTAAAGCATGACATCCTAGGTATCTATTTACTCAGTGTAACATCATCTTTCACAAAAAATTTAGCTTACTTTACTGTTTTGTTTTTTTCTTTTTTATTTCATGAAAGTGTTTTTTTTTTTTGTTTTTTTGTTTTTTTTTAAATCGTGTTTGAAAAATTGCTACGCAAATACAGCAAAAAAATTATATTTACATGTAGGAGAGGAATGCAAGAATTGGCCCGGTAGGGAAGCGATTATGATTTTCTTTTTACATGCTTACATCAGAGTAGTTCAGTGTCACCATAGTGACACTGTACTACACTTGGGAGTTGTTATTGCTTATAACAGTGATGATCACTGTTAAAAGCAATAGTTTTAGAGGTCATGATTGGCTTTCCTTCATGACCGTTTGCTTACTATTGTGATCTGTAATTGGCTACGGCTAATTACATGGTACAGGGTGCAAGGTACCATGTGATAGCTGTGGGCTAATCACAGGACTATAATAGTATACAAGCAGTCATGAATAGAAGCCATTCGTGACTCTTTTGTTGCCATTGTAATTATGTGATTGTTATGATTGGCCAGGAACCAAGTGCCAATGCGCCTGTAGCTGTTGTGTACTCATAGTAAAACTACTGTTTGCGAGTGGCAAGAGGTTAAAGTTTGTTTTATTTCTGTTTTATATCTATGTTTACTATAAACTATAAATTATAAAAAATGTACAAAACCATTCTTCATTTTCTTTAATTACTATCTTTTGTTTTATGGAACTAGGACCAGATTGTTAAAGAAGACAGTGTAGAAGCTGTAGGAGAACAGCTTAAGGTTTATAACCAACAATACAGAGACAAAAGCCGTGAATTTGACTCTCTTTATGAGGAATATACCAGAACAACTCAGGTATGCCTTTGACATAAATCATCTGTGTATTTTGTTTAAATTCTGCACTCTTCTAGTATTTTACCATCCATGTTCTCTGATTTCTTCCAAATAGGAACTACAGATGAAGCGAACAGCCATTGAAGCTTTTAAAGAAACAATCAAAATCTTTGAAGAGCAGTGTCAGACCCAAGAAGCATTCACTAAAGACTACATTGAAAAGTGTCGTCGAGAGGGCAATAACCAGGAGATTGAAAGGTACCATACACATTTCTTAAAGTAAATTGTGAGACTTCTTTTTTTTCTTGGATCCTTTTTCCTAAGGTAAAGGTACATTCAAAAAAAAGGTAACACAATACACAGTAAATCGAGTATGCATTAATTTCTCACATATGACAGAAACCTTGAGAAATATACATACCCCCTCAATAATCTCTCATTCGCATTGCCCCAAAATGTAATCCCAATCCCTAAAATAGAAGCTTTATATGTTCATGTAATTTCATAACTTGTGTTAATTCTGCAGCTTTTGTTAAAATAGAAAAAAAGGCAATTGTTTAGAATACATAATTTCATCTATTTTTTATTTATTTTCGATTTAACAGTCTTGCTCTTGTTAATTTGCGTCTTGTCTGTTCACATATTTACACTTTATGGACTTTTTGTCTCCATCTTCATGTCTGAAACTACTGATGTATATACCCTTAGCCATAGAGCATTTGTAAACTAAACATACATTTAACTGCTTGCTGACCGAGCCATAGCCGAAAAACGGCTGCATCGCTTCCGATAAATCTGGGGGGGGTGTACTATAACGTCCTCCCAGAATCCCACTCTCGTGCGCACCCAGGAATATCGATTACGATGACAGCGGCCCTTTATCACATGATCGCTCCCTCCTATGACAACCCAATCAGTTGTAAACAAGGCGGCACATGCCCGGTTCAGCTCTTCCCTCTCTGTACTGATCGGTATAGTGAGAGGGGAGAGATCGGGTGCAGCAGTGCTGTGGGCTGGATCTGTAGTGCCCACAGCGCAGATCTGTACCCATTCCTGCACTCATCCCCATCCATACTCAGCCATCCTCATTCATGCTCAGCCATCCTCATTCATGCTCAGCCATCCTCATTCATGCTCAGCCATCCTCATTCATGCTCACCATCCTCATTCATGCTCAGCCATCCCATCCATGCTCAGCCATCCCCATCCATGCTCAGCCATCCCCATCCATGCTCAGCCATCCCCATCCACGGCTCATACATCCCCATCCATGGCTCATTCATCCCCATTTGTGGCTCATTTATGCCTCATTCATGCCCATCCATGCCACATCAGTTCTCATCCGTGCCACATCCACGCCGCTAAAGTGCCCATCAGTGCCACTACAGTGCCTCACAATAGTGTAATTGGTAGTCAAATTAGATTTGAAATTTATGCCTCTAGAACACCTGATGGTGCTCCCTGTATGTTGGGCCTCTGTATGTTTCCAGGCTGTGGAAAAGTCTCACATCTGGTATTGCCATACTCAGGAGGAGTAGCAGAATGTATTTTGGGGTGTCATTTTTGCTAGAGGTTGACCGAAATGGGCTTTCTCCTACGTTCACTGACAGAGGCAGCTCTTCATGACTCTGCACTTACCCCGGCCTGGCCGACCAATGCGAGCCAGTCCCGCGGTATGGGGACCCGCCGCATCGTGCCCGTTCCGTGCAGACGGCCTGGGGTGAACCCCATCTGAGCCCAATCCCGGATTGCGATTCGGGTAGGGCGATTTCTGGCCGGCAGCGACCGTCCAAGCAGGGGCAGAAGGGCTGCTAATGGGTGGCTACCCACTGCGCTCGTCAGGAGTGGTGAGTGAGAGTTCCTTCCTTCCCCCCTTTTCAGGGGCGGAGGGGGGACCGACGTTTAAAAAAAAAAAAAAAAATTCTAGGTAGCCGCTGCCATGGGCGCGTGGGCCCCTTTTCTCCTTACGTTGCAGCTCTCCATTGACTTTGTGGGGTTTATGTTCATCCCACTAGGAGTTAACTAGGCAGGGAAAAGAATCAGCTGGCCCCTCCCCTGGGGGCCTTCCTCTCTTCCTACATTAAACCCCCTCACAGTATAGCTCTCCAGTTTCAATGCCTAGTTCGCAAGGAGTTAACCTGGCTTCCCTATAGGGAGCTGCGGTCCTGTTATGACCATTTTTTATTTTTTACTGCAATCAAGATGATCTGCTATCAAGAAGCCGGTCGGGGCATAGAGAGTCCTGGAGCTCTGTACTTTCCCCGACCTGGCCAACATGATGCGAAGCCAGTCCCACTATGGGAACCCGCCGCATCTTACCCGTTCCGTGCGGGAGGCCCGGGGTGGAATTCCCCTGTTGGTCCCCTTTACCGATGCGTTCGGCAGGGCGACTTTGGGCCTGTAGCATACCGCCATCAAGGGCGCAAAGTCTGCATTCGGGTGGCTACCGTGGCGTCGGACCGGTAAGTGAGCGCCCTGCCTTCCCCCCGTCACAGGGTGTGAAGAGGGCCCGACGTCCGCAAACTCGTGATTTTCACGGTAACAGCAGCTTGTCCGGGGTAGCCACCAGTGGGATCAGCTCTCCATCTTGCCCCCTGCCACACCCCCCCCCCCCTCAGTACCGGCGATCGTTCGACCTTCTCGTCCGGATCGCCATGTGGTTTCGGCCGCCATTTTGCGGCGGACCGCCGCCATTTTGCCGTAGCCGCGGACATTTTCAGTCTATGGGGCTTTCCCTCTAGCGCTCGAAGCGGCCATTTTCGGTACTGCACGCTCCCTGAGAGGGGTATTCGGCCTCTAGTGTTTCCTGGCGGCCATTTTCACTGCATGCTCTGCACTTTCTACACGTGGCTGCAGCTTCTCTCTCTCCTCTCAAGACAGGGGCAGCTTTTACTGACGATCTGCGCTAGCAAGGCAGCGGAACTGCAAGTATAGCTGGGCTCCCTCCGGGTGCTGGTGGTGGTGGGGTGCTGTCCTCTGACTACCTGTGGGTGTGTGGCTGTGTGCGGGAAGTCCCTTCCAACCCTGTATCATTTCTGGCATTGTGGTGCCCAAGAAAGGGGACGGTTTTCGGCCCATCCTGGACCTGAAGGCCCTAAACAAGTTTGTCAGGGCGCGAAAGTTCAGGATGGAGTCTGTTCGGTCGGTTGTGGCCGCCCTTCACCAGGGGGAATTCTTGGCATCATTGGACATAAAGGATGCGTACCTCCATGTACCCATCCATCAGCGATTCCTGCGGTTCGCTATTGGGGATCGCCATTTTCAATTTGTAGCTCTCCCTTTTGGCCTGACCTCCGCGCCCCGGGTATTCACGAAGTTGCTAGCCCCGGTGTTGGCGTTGCTGCGTCAGAGGGGCATTGCCATAGTAGCATACCTGGACGATCTGCTCCTGCGAGCGGACTCTGTCTCTGCCCTGGAGGAGAATGTGAACATCACAATGGCCTCATTGCTGGACTTCAGCTGGTTACTCAACCTGAAGAAGTCGTCAGTGTCTCCTTCCTGCCGCCTGGAGTATCTGGGTCTCATTCTGGACACAGAACAGGCGAAGGTGTTTCTCCCTCCGACAAAACTGCAGGGCTTACAGTCGGCTGTGCGCACCCTTCTATCGCACCGTCGGTCTTCCTTGCGGTTCTGTATGAGGGTGCTGGGGCTCATGGTCTCGTCGTTCGAGGCGATACCTTTTGCCCAGAGTCACACTCGTTTGCTCCAACAAGCAATTCTGGCTCAGTGGGACAAGTCCCACCGGTCGTTGGATCTTCCGATCCGGCTGGGCCCTCAGACCAGGGCGTCTCTGACCTGGTGGCTTCGGAACTCGGCCCTCACTCAGGGGAAGTCGTTCCTGCCCCTTCAGTGGACGGTAATCACCACGGACGCCAGCCTGACGGGCTGGGGTGGAGTCCTGGGGCAGCTGTCAGCCCAGGGTCGTTGGTCGGCCCAGGAGGCTTGCCTGCCCATCAACGTGCTGGAGCTGAGAGCAATCAGGCTGTGTCTTTTTCATTGGACAAAGAGATTGCAAGGCCGTCCGATCCGAATTCAATGCCACGGCGGTGGCGTATGTGAATCATCAGGGCGGCACACGGAGCCCAGCGGCGGCTGCGGAGGCAGCTCTGATTCTGCGTTGGGCGGAACTTCACGTTCCGGCGATCTCAGCGATTTACATCCCAGGTGTGGAGAACTGGCAGGCGGACTTTCTCAGTCGCCAGAAGCTGGACCAGGGGGAGTGGTCCCTCCACCCGGAGGTGTTCAATCAGATTTGCCACAGATGGGGGACACCGGATGTGGATCTCATGGCGTCCCGGTTCAATCACAAAGTGAGAACCTGGTGGCCCCCTGGAGCCCCCTGGAGCCATTATCGTCTCCTGTACGCCTTCCCTCCGGTACGTCTGCTTCCAAGATTGGTGCGCAGAATAATGATGGAGGGAATACCGACCATTCTGGTGGCCCCAGATTGGCCCCGGCGCACCTGGTACGCCGACGTGGTGCAAATGGTGGCAGACGCCCCTTGGCGGCTTCCGATGCGAGACGATCTCCTGTCTCAAGGACCCATATTGCACCCTGCTTTACCCTCGCTGGCTTTGACGGCTTGGCTATTGAGTCCCAGGTGCTGAGGGATAGGGGAGTGGCCGACTCCGTGATCCCTACTCTGTTAAAAGCTTGCAAGTGCACTTCTCGCAAGATTTATCACCGCACCTGGAAGGCTTACATTGCTTGGTGCGAGGCGGAGGGCTATAGCCCTCGCTCGTTTGTCGTCTCCAGGGTCCTGACCTTTTTACAGCAGGGCCTGAATAAGCATTTGGCCTTGAGTACTCTCAAGGGCCAGATCTCGGCCTTAGCCATACTCTTTCAGAGACCTTTGGCATCGCACTCTCTGATCCGTACCTTTGTGCAAGGTGTGCGACATGTGGCGCCTCGGTGAGATCCCAGATGGCTCCGTGGGATCTGAATCTGGTGCTTTCTGTTCTTCAAAAACCACCTTATGAAAAGATCAGGGAGATCCCCTTACAGCTTCTGTCGCAGAAGGTGGCTTTCTTAGTTGCCATCACTTCTGCCAGACGAGTGTCGGAATTGGCTGCCCTATCGTGCAAGTCTCCTTATTTAGTGAGGCATAAGGATAAGGCAGTCTTGCGACCCCTTCCTTCTTTTCTTCCGAAGGTAGTCTCTTCTTTTCACATCAATGAAGATATTGTTCTGCCTTCATTGTGCCCTCGTCCATCGCACCCGAAGGAATTCGAGTTGCATGCTTTGGACGTAGTAAGGGCCTTACTTGGCTGCTACAGCTCCTTTTCGTAAAGCTGACGCCTTGTTTGTTCTGCCAGAGGGCCCGAGCAAAGGATTGGCGGCCTCTTCGGCTACGATTTCTCAGTGGATTAGAAAAACCGTGACCCATGCGTATTCTGTTCGGGGCAAGGTTCCCCCTTTTCCGGACACGGCTCATTCTACCCGGGCGGTTAGTACTTCCTGGGCCTTCAGACACCAGGCCTCGGTGTCACAGGTGTGCAAGGCGGCCACTTGGGTCTCGGTTCACACTTTCACTAAGTTTTACAAAGTTGATGTGTTTGCATCTTCGGATGCTGCTTTTGGCCGCAAAGTTCTGCAGGCGGCAGTGTAGGCGCGACTGGCCCCTCCTCAGAGGTTCAGTTGGGTACAGTTGTTTGCGTTTACCCACCCCTCTTTTTTGACACAGCTTGGGGACGTCCCCACAAAGTCAATGGAGAGCTGCGTCTGTCAGTGAACGTAAGGAGAAAAAGGGATTTTATTAAAACTTACCGTAAAATCCTTTTCTCCGAGTTCACTGACCGACGCAGCACCCACCCTTTTTTGGTACGGCTTATGTACGAACTGAAGAGCTATTCTGTGAGGGGGTTTAATGTAGGAAGAGAGGACGGCCCCCAGAGGAGGGGCCAGCTGATTCTTTTCCCTGCCTAGTTAACTCCTAGTGGGACAAACATAAACCCCACAAAGTCAATGGAGAGCTGCGTCTGTCAGTGAACTCGGAGAAAAGGATTTTACGTTAAGTTTTAATAAAATCCCTTTTATCACCCCCTCCACACCCTCCCCCCCCCCCCCCTTCCGCACCGCACCCGATCGTTGGCACCGTCCGCGTGAATTTTCGCCGCCATATGGCGATCGGCCGCCATTTTGCGGTGGACCGCCGCCATTTTGCCGTAGCCGCGGACATGCTGGGCCTATGGAGCTTTCCCTCTAGCGCTCAGAGCGGCCATTTGCGATACTGCACGTTCCCTGCAGGTGGGTTTCGGCCTCTAGTGTTCATCGGCGGCCATCTTGGTGTCCCCTGCTACTGCAAAAACGTGTTTAAAACGTTTTGCTTTCTCTTTGGAACGGTGTGTGCTCCTGACGGCGCGGCTCTTCTGACGATCCTCACAGGTTACAGGCAGCAAACAGCAAGTATAGCTGGGCTCTCCTGTGGGTGCTGGTGGCGGCGGGTGCAGTCCTCCTGGGTTCCCTGGTGCGCTGTGGGGAGGTGGTGTGCGGCTCTGTGGGGGTGCCTCAAGTTTTGGTAATCACCTGTGTGTTACTAAGAGTGATTTAAGGGGAAGAGCGATGGCAGACTATACTGCTGAACCTGCTGAGGAGGAATCAGCGGCAGCGCAATCTGCGCAAGGGGCTTTTTTGGACCAGCTGCGGGCGGTCTTTAGTGAATTTCTCCCCTGGGCGGATGTCGCCCAACAGGCCCCCAAGAAGCGTCCTCCTCCCCCTTGTTCTTCAGGGGAGGATTCTGATCCGGAAGTGGCCTCTGGGGTCACAGGGACCCCAGTGAACCTATCTGATGGTGAACTGGGTCCCTCGGACAGAGAAAAGGATCAGGGGGCGACGGCTGCGTGTGAAAAATCGCTGGTTTCCCCCATTATCACTGGAATTCGCACATCTTTGCGATTGAGCCAGGATGGCGAATCGCAGACCTCTGCGTATGTGTGGGTCCTCCAGGCCCCCTAGGGCCCCCAAGGCTTACCCCTATGATCAATCGTTTGATCATTTTATTTATCGTGAATGGCAGCGTCCACAGCATTCTTTTTCGCTGTTCAAACGGTTCGCTGCTCGCTATCCCTTTGAGGAAAGCTTTTTGAAAAAATGGGAGTCGTCTGTGGTGGACCCGCCGATAGCTCGCCTTAATAAGGCGACGACAATTCCTCTGGAAGGGGCTCTTCCTTCAAGGACCCCGCTGACAGAAAGACAGAAGCACTGTTAAAGTCTTCCTGGTGGCAGGCTCTGCTCTGCGGCCAGCCCTGGTGTCCGCCATGGCGGCGCAGTATCTGTCTGAGCGTATGGCGGAGCTTCAGAATGATCTAGACTGCGGCCGCCTGATGGATGCGCCGCAGAGGGCTGATTTTTTGCACCAAGGTTTCAAGTACCTTTGTGATGCAGCCGTTGATTTACTGCCTATGTTATCCAGAATAGCGGCGTTTGCCGTTATCCTCAGACGGGTACTCTGGTTGCGTTCTTGGTCCGGTGACCATGCTTCCAAGAAAGGTCTCGCAGACCTTCCCTTTCAGGGTGGACGTCTATTCGGTCCACGGCTGGATGAGATCATTAAGGATTTCACAGGAGGTAAGAGCACTTTCCTCCCGGAGGCGTGAGTTTCACCGTAGATAGGGGCCCCCTACCTCGGGTCAGAAGAGGTTTTTTCGCACCCCGGGCGCAGCAGGTAAAGGGACCTGTCCCGGTAAGGTCGTTGCAGGGGCTGGAAAACGGCAGTGGCAGCGCAAAACCGAAAAGGCAGAAGACAAGCCCTCCTCAGCCTGATGGGTTGCCCCCACCCGGGCTTCGGGTGGGGGGACGTCTTCTGGGGTTCGCAGACCAGTGGCTTGCTCACATTCATGACCATTGGGTCCGCGAAGTGGTGTCCACCGGGTACAGGATAGAGTTCAGCACTCTACCCCCAGACAAGTTCTTCCCACCGAACTTAGGGCTCCCGCAGACATGCCGGGAGGCCCTCTTCGGGGCTGTACAAGCACTCTCGGACCAAGGGGTGATCGTGCCAGTGCCTCCAGCGGAGAGGTTTCGAGGTTTTTACTCAAACCTGTTCGTGGTCCCCAAAAAAGGGGGGGGGGGTCCGGCCAGTATTGGACCTGAAGGCCCTGAACCGGTATGTGAAGGCGCGGAAATTCCGTATGGAATCTATCCGCCCGGTTGTGGCCGCCCTCCATCAAGGGGAATTTCTGGCGTCTCTGGACATCAGGGATGCGTACCTCCATGTACCTATTAGTCCACAGCATCAGCGCTTCCTTCGCTTTGCAGTGGGAGACCTCCATTATCAATTTGTGGCACTCCCTTTCGGTCTGGCCTCAGCCCCTCAAGTTTTCACAAAGCTGGTAGCTCCGGTCTTGGCATTGCTACGACAGAGAGGCATTGCGGTAGTAGCCTACCTAGACGACCTGCTCCTGCGAGCGGAGTCTACCTCATCTCTGGAGGAGAATGTGAGAATCACAATGACCTTACTGCAGGACTTCAGCTGGTTGCTCAACCTGCGGAAGTCGACGGTGTCTCCGTCCCATCGCCTGGAGTATCTGGGCCTGATTCTGGACACAGTGCAGGCAAAAGTGTTCCTTCCTTCAGCCAAGTTGCTGTCACTGCAGTTGGCAGTGCGAACCCTCCTGTCGCACCGACGGTCTTCATTACGATTCTGTATGCGGGTGCTGGGGCTCATGGTCTCGACTTTCGAGGCGATAACATACGCTCAGAGTCACACTCGTCTTCTTCAGCGAGCAATCCTGGCTCGGTGGGACAGGTCCCCTCGGTCCTTGGATCTTCTGATCCGTCTGAGCTCCCAGACCAGGGCGTTTCTGACCTGGTAGCTTCGGGACTCGGCGTTGATTCAGGGGAAGTCGTTCCTGCCCCTTCAGTGGCTGATCATCACCACGGATGCCAGTCTTTCAGGCTGGGGCGGGATCCTGGAACAGCTGTCTGCCCAGGGCCGTTGGTCGGCACAGGATGCTCGTCTCCCCATCAATGTGCTGGAACTGAGAGCAATCAGATTGTGCCTATCTCACTGGATAGTGAGGTTGCTGGGTCGTCCGATTCGGATTCAGTCAGACAATGCCACGGCAGTGGCATATGTGAACCATCAGGGCGGCACGAGGAGTCCAGCGGCGGAGGCAACTCTGATACGCTGGGCGGAACGTCACGTTCCGGCAATCTCCGCCATTTACATTCCAGGTGTGGAAAACTGGCAGGCGGACTTTCTCAGTCGCCAGACGCTGGACCAGGGAGAGTGGTCTCTCCATCCGGAGGTATTCACCCAGATGGGGGACGCCGGACGTGGATCTCATGGCGTCTCGGTTCAATCACAGGGTGAAGACCTTTGTGTCCAGAACAAAGGATCCGTTGGCTGTGGCCACTGACGCTCTGGTGGCCCCCTGGGGCCATTATCGACTTCTGTACGCCTTCCCTCCGATAAAACTTCTACCGCGATTGATACGCAGGATAGTGTCGGAGGGAATACCAATAATCCTGGTGGCTCCAGATTGGCCTCGGCGCACTTGGTACGCCGACGTGGTGCAAATGGTGGCAGACGCTCCCTGGCGGCTCCCTCTCCGAGACGATCTACTGTCTCAGGGGCCCATCTTGCACCCTGCTTTACCCTCGCTGGCTTTGACGGCCTGGCTATTGAGTCCAAGGTTCTAAGAGACAGGGGAGTCGCTGACTCCGTGATCCCTACCTTGTTGAAGGCTCGCAAGATGTACCACCGCACCTGGAAGGCTTATATTGCCTGGCGTGAAGCAGGGGGGTGGAACCCCCGCTCTTACGTTGTGTCCCGGGTGCTGGCCTTCTTGCAGCAAGGCCTGGATAACAAATTGGCATTGAGTACACTCAAGGGTCAGATTTCGGCTCTGGCGATTCTTTTTCAATGACCTTTAGCGTCACATTCGTTGATACGTACATTTGTACAGGGGGTACGCCATGTGGCTCCCCAGGTGCGGTCGCCTTTGGCGCCGTGGGATTTGAATTTGGTACTTTCTGTACTGCAGAAACCGCCATATGAGAAAATCAGGGATATTCCCTTACAATTACTGTCACAAAAGGTGGCTTTCTTGGTGGCCATTACATCCGCTAGGCGGGTGTCTGAGTTGGCGGCGTTGTCATGTAGGTCTCCCTACTTGGTCCTTCATAAGGATAAGGCGGTCCTGCGACCTTCACCTTCGTTCATACCGAAGGTGGTTTCCTCTTTTCACATTAATGAGGATATTGTTCTCCCTTCATTATATCTGCACCCGTCGCATCCCAAGGAGATTGAGTTGCATTCTCTGGATGTCGTGAGGGCTTTGCGGGTGTATTTGGCGGCTACAGCTTCTAGACGGAAGTCTGATGCGTTGTTTGTACTGACAGAAGGCCCGCGCAAAGGGTTGGCGGCCTCATCGGCTACTGTCTCCCGTTGGATCAGACAGACCGTGACCCGTGCGTATACTGTTCGGGGCAAAGTCCCCCCTTTTCCAGTCACGGCTCATTTCACCAGGGCAGTTAGTACTTCCTGGGCTTTCAGACACCAAGCTTCGGTGTCCCAGGTGTGCAAGGCGGCTACTTGGGCCTCGGTGCACACTTTTGCTAAGTTTTACAAAATTGATGTGTCAGCATCTGCGGATGCTGCTTTTGGCCGTAAAGTTTTACAGGTGGCGGTGTAGGCGCGGCTGGAGCCTCCTGAGAGGATTCTGTTGGGTACAGTTGTTGTTGTTAACCCACCCCTCTTGAATGACACTGCTTTGGGACATCCCCACTTGTCAATGAAGGGCTGTGTCTGTCAGTGAACGTAAGAGAAAAAGGGATTTTATTAAGAACTTACTGTAGAATCCTTTTCTCTGAGTTCACTGACAGACGCAGCACCCACCCCTCTGTGTTGCGTTTGTACGGCTTGTTACGAACTGATATGCTATAGAGAGCTGAGGGGTTATATGCTGGAGTGAGGACGGCCCCCTGGGAGGGGTCAGCTTGCTTTTTTTCTATTTGCCGAGTCTACTCCTAGTAGGATGTGCATAAACCCCACTTGTCAATGAAGGGCTGCGTCTGTCAGTGAACTCAGAGAAAAGGATTTTACGGTAAGTTCTTAAAAAATCCCTTTATTGCTGTCGTCTGTCAGTTCTTTCTTCTACCCGTTTCTACTTCTTCATGAAGCAGATCTCTACAGGCAGGCAGCTTTGCAGTCACAAGGGGTGGCCATCTTCCCTTTTAGGAAATATTACTTTCCAAATCTAACACAGGGATGCTTGTCCATTTAAAGGATAAGTTCACCTTTTAAAAAATAAATGCACATCATTTTGCAGGTAAAAAATTGTGCATTTATTTATTTGTTTATTTTATTTGGCCTGTAAAAGCATTGCACCCTAAAACTGTCTAAAGCTTTTACAATCTTTTAGGCATGTTTTTCAGGCGTCAAGAGCTTGGGCGTTAATTTCATTGGCCAGAATAATAATTTATTCTGGCCATTGAAATGAAGAACGATCAAGCGCTAAACGGGCCTAACATTAATGCGCATTTAGACGCTTTTGGCAGCGTCAAGTGTTATTACTGCCAAAACTCTGCCTCCCCTGGATGCACTGGCTGTGGGTTTATTTTCCTACCTCTAAAAGCATCTGCGACTAAAAGCATGTGTGCACATGGACATGTAGGCTAACATGCAGGGGAGTGTAGAGGCAGGGAAAAAAACGCCTGATGCCCCTAGAAGCAGCTGCAAAAATGTCCAGTGTGCATTAGGGGTGCGCATCTTCACTGGTCTCACGATTCGATTCAATTACGATCACCCTGTCCACGATTCAATTTGAGTTGATTCGATATCACGACTGCTGCGCAAGTGCGTATGGTTAAAAACTTTTTGTGCAAAAATTCAAGCCGTCAGAAAAACTTAATTTTGTGGGATCAGAGGCAGAGGGATGGCTGGGATCAGAGGCATGGTGGGACCAGTGGCAGAGGAATGGCTGGGACCAGTGGCAGAGGGGTGCTGGGGCCAGTGGCAGAGGGATGGCTGGGGCCAGTGGCAGAGGGGTGGTGGGATCAGGTAGAGGGGTGCAGGGATCAGGCAGAGGGGTGCTGGGATCAAAGGCAGAGGGATGGATTGCATCAGTGTCAGATGGATGAATGGGATCAGCGTCAGAGGGGTGCTGGGGGCAGAGAGGGGTGCTAGGATCAGGCAGAGAGGGGTGCTGGGATCAGGCAGAAGGGTGCTGGGACCAGAGGCAGAGGGGTGCTGGGACCAGAGGCAGAGGGGTGCTGGGATTAGGCAGAGGGGTGATGGTGGTGGAGGAATGGGATCATGACACTGGCACTCACCTGCTCTCAGTGTCAGTTCATCCCCCCTCCTCCATGCTGCCCAATGTGTTTTCCCCCTTCTGTGCCTCCAGTGAAGCCTCTCCTGACGTCGGGTCTCCTCCAGCTCCTCCCCCTGTAATGTACTGGCTGTCAGCTCATCAGCTGGCTTTCTGCTTCAGTGAAGGGGGGGGGGGGGGGGGGC
>BLSH010365515.1:929918-958826 GCA_018402905.1 Glandirana rugosa
AGGGACGTAAAGAGAACGTTGACACTCGTCGGACACGTACAACCGCGTGTCTCGTCGACGTGCAGTGAATCATCAGTTCGTCCCCTCGGGCATGTGACGTCACCGAAGAATCTATTTCGCGATGCATCGGTGCTGGGATTATATTCAACACCTCTAGTGTGCATGAGGCCTTATATAAATATTGTGTTTCCATTTTGTGCAGCAAGCTCCTACCTATTTAGTAAATGTGATTTAGGAGGCTGTACAGCGGCCTATTCACTTCAATGAGATTTCCAAGGTGCCATCCTTTTTGAATATTACAGAGCACTACTTACAAGGTGTCATGTCTCTGTTTCTCATCTACAGTCTTCATTTTATGTCTATAAATCTACATTTCTCTTCCTTACTTCAACATCTATTTATGCAGTTGCTCCTTTTACTAATCAATTATCTAAGAAGCCACTGCAGTGTACGGGCTCCCCTGCTTGACTACTAAGTGACGTGCAGCTGCTCTGTGCGCCAACATGCACAGGCTGCTCACAGTTGCAAGAGAAATGCAGGGAACATAAGACCCACCCTCCTTGCAGCCCATGTGTCTGTGAATGACTGACTGTGTTTCTTCTTTGTAGTCATAGTATTCGATATAAAAATTAAAGAACACGATCATCATTTAAATGTTACATAGAATATGTTGGAAAAAAAGAAAGCAAGGTTTCAAAATTCCAAAATTAACGACAGGTTGCAAAACAGAGTAGGACAAACCCCCCAAAATTATTCAAATGTATTAAGAGTAAAAAGGTCAGGTCTGACCATGTAGGCCCTTCACAAAATAATTTAGGGTCGGTTACTGGGGACAAGGAGAAGGCAAATGTATTAAATACCTTCTTCAGCTCTGTGTATACATACAAAGGAAAATGGTGGAGCTCAAGTCCACAATGAATATTTAAAAGGGGTCAAAGACTTTACCAAGTAACTACAGACCAGTTCATTTAACTTCTATAGTTGGGAAGATACTGGAGAATTTAAAGGCCAAGTTCACCTTTGGGGGGGATACACATATTACTGAAAGAAAATGTGTATTTATTATTTTTTCCTCAAGAAGCCCACAAAGCATTTCACCTGTGATCAGTGAGACTGAAACAGGGGGTACAGGGAGGAGGTGCCAGAGCATGTTACATCCTAAATATAGGTGTAATGTGTAACATGTCCCCAATGGTGAAATTAACCTTTTTGCTAGAAAACAATATTTTAACCCCTACAGATCCGCGCTATTGCCGAAGTACGGCTCCAGCACGTATCTGAAATGCCATGGACGTCGTCCCCTGTGCACGCTCCTCGCGCGCCCCCTGGCAGCAGCGGCGGCGTGCCCATGGGTCGGGCGGACTCGATGTCCGCCTGAGACCCGCCAATCTCTTTTAGCAGCCTCAGAACGGGGAACCACCGATGTAAACACGGCGGTTCCCCGTTCTGTGACAGGGGACATACCAGATCTACTGATCCCTGTCACTGGGATCAGTTAGATCTGTTATGCCCCGGCCAGCCCTGCCCCCCCCACAGTTAGAACACACCCAGAGAACACATTTAACCCCTTCACTGCCCCCTGCAGGTTAACCCCTTCACTGCCAATGACATTTACACAGTAATCAGTGGATATTTAAATTTCTGATCGCTGTATAAATGGCATTGGACCCAAAAATGTGTAAAAAATGTCCGCCATTTCTGCGGCAATATCGCAGTCCCGATAAAAATCGCAGATCGCCGCCATTACTAGTAAAAAATAAATAAATAAATAAAAACGCCATAAATCAATTCCCAGTTGTAGACGCGATAACTTTTGTGCAAACCAATCAATATACGCCGATTGCGATTTTTTTTTTTTTTTTTTTACCAAAAATATGTAGAAGAATATATATCGGCCAAAACCGATGAATAATTTTTTTTAATGGATTTGTACTTTAGCAAAAAGTAAAAAATATTGTTCTTTTTTGCAAAATTGTCGCTCATTTTTTGTTTATAGCGGCGATCAGAAATGACGCAGAGGTGATCAAATACCACCAAAAGAAAGCTCTATTTGTGGGAAAAAAAGGACGCAAATTTTATTTGGGTACAACGTCGCACGACCGCGCAATTGTCATTCAAAATGCGACAGCGCTGAAAGTCAAAAATTGGTCTGGGCAGGAGGGGGGTTTAAGTGCCCAGTAAGGAAGTGGATAAAGTAATACTAAAGGCTCTGGTTTTTGGGTTTTAAAATAACAATCTTGTTATACTTGCCTGCTCCGTGTAATAGTTTAGTAAAGAGCGGCCCAGATTCTCCTCTTACGTCCCCTCTCCCTACCCAGCCACATCATTCATTCACAGCTTTCTGTGAATGGGTGAACTACAACTACCGTCATCCATGTGGGCTGAGGGCTTGTAGTTCTCAAACTACCAGGGTGCTGATGAGCACTCTAGGTAGCTCAGTGATCCTTTCTGTCATTCAGTAACTGCCTTACCATACAAGGTAAGCGCAGACAGCTATATTGACAGTCTACAGGAACCTGACACTGCACCCATTATCTGCATCAGCAGATATCATGTTTACCGTTATAAAAAGTAAGATAATGTCCATAATTTTGGCTTAACACCAGCACTGTATTGGAGGGGGAAATTTTTCAGTGGGGACACTAGTTCTGGTGACTCCCCTGGGGTTCCCCCACTTTGGAGGGATTTCCACTCGCTTCCTGTTTTGGCTATTGGAAAGTAAGTAAAGGGGAATCTCCCCAATGAAACAAGATGATTAAAAAAAAACTGATAGGGGTTATAACCCTCCCTTACTCTTTATCCAAAATCAGAAAAAAAGTTTGCCTTTTATTCTACCTTAATTACAATCTACAAGCTACTTACATATTATATAGTATTAGAAAAACACAAATTTAATATACAAGCGTTTAGAAGATATTTAAAAAAAAAAAAAAAAAAAACATACGTCACTGCATGACACAGGGTTTTACACTCCTGTACTTCAGATATTGCTTTGTGTATCATATCTTTTTAACTTTTTTTTTTACCAATAGGATCTTAATGAATGCAGAAAAACTAAAGTCTCGAGTGACCGAAATTCATGACAGCAAGAAGAAACTAGAGCAAGACTTAAAAAAACAAGCAAATGAAAATCGTGAAATCGACAAGAAAATGAACAGCTTGAAGCCAGACCTTTTGCAGCTGCGTAAACTTAGAGACCAGTATCTGGTGTAAGTAGCATGGTGCAGCAAATCTCTATCTGGTATAACATTTTATTTTCAGTAGAAGTGCAGAAACAGAAATGTGTCCATTTCATAAAAATATTAAGGTGTCTATTAATAAAGCATTCTCTTTGCAAATGTCTCCACACTTATGCAAGGGTAACAAATTATGGCCGTAATGTGTGTGTAACAGTCTCCTTGTTGTTATTTGTTAGGCAAATATAACATTCCCTAACATTAAATCCTAGGAGAAAAATAACAATAAGCACATTTGGCCATGGGAATTGTTCACTAACCGAGAAAATAGCCGAACACTAGAGGCCGAGAACATTCATCCAGCAGGGGAAATATTTTCTGCACTGTGTAGACTGTACGAAACTCCAATTGAAGTGTGCAGCGAAACATTTAGCAGTGGTATTATTACTACTGCTAAATGTAACGGTTTATTCCTGGTTGTTAGGAAGCACTCACCGGCATCCTAACAACCGGCGTATTCAGCTGTCTGACAGAGTGCTAGGTAAATGTAAACAAACAGCCAGGATAGCGTAAAAAAAACAGCGTGAGCTCTCCACCAAAATTTACCAGCCTTTTAGGTCTTGTATGGATTTGAAGGGGGGTCCCATGAAAAAGAAAACGGCAAACTTATTTGAGCATGTAGGAGAAAAAAAACAAAGAAGAAATGGTGCTGGACTTTTAAGGTACCACTATATACCCAGGCTGAAAAAAGTAATGCTCAAAGAAGATTTAAAAAATATCACATTTTATTGTAGAAATGTATAAAATCTTAGCATGTTAAAAACATAAAGAACATGAGAAAGTCTGCAGTTAAAGCACATCTTGTTCATTTCATTTCAAATCCATTGTGGTGGTGTATAGAGCCAAAAAGATTAGAATTGTGTCGATGTCCCAATATTTATTGACCTGGCTGTATATGTTAGCTTTACTTTGTTTCTGTTGCGTTTTAGATTTATTTTTCTTCTTTCTTTTTAAGTCTGTTGCTCAGCCTTAGTGGAAGGTGATGGAAGGGGTAAAATCCTTTCCTTGGAGTTTGAGGGACCAAAGTCCCACCCCTCTGTGTTTTATCATCATGTTCCCAGTACTGCTTTTCTGCAGAACTGAGGCATGCTGGTAGTAAGAGGGGCTATTCTGGGCTGGTCTACAGTGTTTTGTTTTATCAGTGTCCAGTCCTCCTGTTGAGGGCAGTATGACCCAAAGGCTATAGACTTCTGTGTCCCTCAATGAACTCCCAAGAAAAGGATTTTACAGAGAAGGAAAAAAATAAAATCCTATTTTAACCACTTCCCGCCCGGCGTATTGTCAAATGACTTCCGGGCGGGTGTTTCATTATCCTGACAGGATGTCATATGACGTGATCAGGATAACACGCGATTGCACGCCCACGGGGGCGTGCATTGCGGCGATCGGTGGTGCGGTGGGTCAGTCTGACCCACCGCATTACCGATCTCTGTAAAAAGCTTTCGTTGGAAGCTCTTTACCACGTGATCACGGCTGATCACGATGTAAACAGGAAGAGCCGTTTATCGGCTTTTCCTCTGCTCATGTCTGCAGACGCGAGTAGTGGAGAGCCAATTGGCTACTCTCCTGACAACAGTAGAGGGGTCTGTGCTGATTGTTTATCAGCGCAGCCCCCCTCGAATCGCCACACTGGACCACCAGGGAGAGCCCACCCAGGGAGCTGACCCTAGACCACCAGGGAGAGGATCAGGGACCCCAGTAGTGGGTAGTGGAGAGCCAATCGGCTACTCTTCTGACAAGAGGAGTGGGGTCTGTGCTGATTGTTTATCAATGTAGGCCCCCTCGAATCGCCACACTGGAACACCAGGGAGCCCGTCCAGGGCCACCAGGGAGAGCCCACCCAGGGACCCCACACTAGACCACCAGGGAGAGGATCAGGGACCCCAGTAGTGGGTAGGGGAGAGCCAATCGGCTACTCTCCTGACAAGAGGAGGGGTGTCTGTGCTGATTGTTTATCAGCGCAACCCCCCTCGAATCGCCACACTGGACCACCAGGTAGCGCGCCCAGGGCCACCAGGGAGAGCCCACCCAGGGACCCCACACTAGACCACCAGGTAAGGGGCATAATGCCCAACATGGCTGGCACTCAGTGACAATTACAGATGCCACCCTAGACCACCGAATGGACACCTTACAGTACCCTCTTTCAGTGCTGCCTATCAGTGTCCACCAGTACCCACCAGTGCCACCTATCGGTGCCCATCAGTGCCACCTATCAATGCCCAGTGCCACCTATCAGTGCCACCTGAGTGCCCAGCAGTGCTGCTGATCAGTGCCATCAGTGCTGCATATAAGTGCCTCATCATTAGTGCCACCACATCAGGGCCAATCAGTACTGCCTCATCAGTGCCCGTCAGTGTAGCCTATCAGTGCCCGTCAGTGATGAAGAAAATGTACTTATTTACAAAGTTTTGTGGCAGAAACAGAGAAAACTTTTTTTTTTTTCAAAATTTTCTGTCTTTTTTTATTTGTAGCGCAAAAAATAAAAAACACAGAGGTGATCAAATACCAGCAAAAGAAAGCTCTATTTGTGGGAACAAAATTCTAAAAATTTTGTTTGGGTACAGCGTCGCATGACTGCGCAATTTGTCATTCAAAGTGCGACATCGCTGAAAGCTGAAAAATAGTCTGGGCGGGTAGGGGCGTAAGTGCCTGGTATTGCAGTAGTTAAATGCAATCAGTGAGCACCTGAATTTAACTGGATATCATCATTGTGCAGTATATATAACAGAGTGTGAGAGGAAAGAACTGCACAGGAAGCAATAATTTCATGTGCTGACAAAAAGCATACTGATATAGAAAGGGCAAGCAGAGTGTAAGAGAAATGAGCTGATAACAGTCCTGCTTTTCCTTACGGTCCAGTAAAAGGCACAGGCTGGTCCAGGATGAACTGTGCTTAGAGGAAGCGGGTTGAATGATGTGTGGAGAACCAAGAAGAATAGTTTACAGCAAAGCACTGGTAGGCTTAGCTCTGCTACTGCAGTAATAAAGACCTTACTGTAATAACTGTGCCTCACCCCTCACCAATCCAAAAGGAAACTAGGGTAGAATGATGCTTTTATGACCTTTAGGTGGTGCTGTGAGCTGCCCATTCTTTACAATTTATTTTTAATGTAAAGAGCTTGTTTAATCAGACCATCTAGCAAGTCAAGATAGCTGTAAAGACGCTTGCCATAGGGTTTTACTAAGTTTTGCTAATGTACATATGATCATCTACAAATGTTTCACCTGCTATCTCCGTGCATCTTATAGCTGTTGCCTATACTTTTACTTTCCTGTCTTGTATTTCAGTTGGCTGTTTGGCAAAGGGGCTCGTCACAAAGATATCAGCGAGTGGCTGGACCTGAAGAATGAAGCTGAAAAGTAAATATTTTTTGTTTTTTTTTTTTTTGTTTGTTTTGTTTTTTTATTTGCTAGAAAAACAAGCCAGTTGTCTCTTTTTACTAAAAAAAAAACAGTACTTTCTATGTGGTTTTTTATTAAAATATTGGAGATAGCCAGCATTATGTATTTGCAATAAACTGAATATATACTGTAGTCCTAAACGATTTTGCAGGCTTGCGCTTAGCACCACAGCATGCATAAAAGCAAATAGTTGAAATTCTTCCTCCAGCCTAACATAAGGTTTGGCAGAAAGCCTAAAACTGGACTCCAGGAATTCAGCCACTATGTAAAATTTGCTGTACCTTTTGTTCTCAGCTTCTGTATCTGCAGTCATATTTAGCTGTCGTTCCTGCCCCTCATGGAACTTGGCAAAACTTTCAGTTCTAATTAACAGAAGTATGGGTTAAAAAAATATATATATATATATCATTAGGTAGGTGGATGCAGCATCAATCCAATGCTGCATCTGTGCCCCACAGCTTCTAAGGCTGAGAACTGAGCAATCAAACACTGATGATTGATCAGTGTTCAGTAAACAGAGAGCCAGTCAGTAATCGGCTCTCTGCTCTGCCCCTCCAGCACTCACTGGAGCACCAGGCTGTGCAGGGGGCTGGAACGGCTGGCTCAGTCTCCCAGCAGCACAGCTTAGAGGCAAAGCCAGCTGCCCGTCCAGAGCCTGGACTGGCTGAGTGAGGTCAGCCAACAGCAGGCTTTAGCCCACTGTCAGCTGAAATGGATCACAGAACGAACTGTACTCCTGTGTTCCCCCAAAATAGCTTTGGCTATACTTCTCCTTTAACTGTTTTACACTGAACTATACAAATGATGTACTTTTGTACCATTTTCAGATGTTTCTATCAAAAATAAAAAATGAACAAAAGATAGCTCAAAAAAAAAAAATGAGATAAATAGGCATGCCATAAGGTCCTTTTTATTCTAGTTCTTTCATAAATCACACTCTGAGGCCTAACACCATTCACTATGCCCATTCTGAATTATGTACCCAAAATCAAAACCCTATTAAAATAGCACAGTTTTAAATCAGCATTTGGGAATCAAGTGGTTAGTGTCACCAAAGGCATTTTTTTAGTTTTGGATAGAGTGGAGAGAGATTAGAACCCCTGTCAGGTTTCATTGCTGTCTGTGCCCCCATTAGGGAGATTCACTCTTGTTTACAGTTATTATTGAAAGTGAAAGTTATAAAAAAAAATCCCAAATTTTGGGTTGGCATGAGAACAGTAATAGAGGGAAATCTTCCAATGGGGGCACACCGGGATTCCCTCACTTTGGAGGGATTTCCTCTCACTTCCCGTTTTGGCTATGAGACATGTCTTGTAATCAATCAACGATAAATGGAGAATAGTAGTGACTGTGATGTTTGGTACCATTCTGTGCCCCACGCTGAACATGGACCAATGAAAGCTAAGGAGTCATTTGGAGATAAAAGACCATCCCCAAGCAGCTTGATGTTCTTGTGACTACAGCTGCAAATATTAATAAGAAGTTTAAGGTCCAACCTCCTTGGATGTGGGTCACAAGTGGAAAACCGGCCTCTGATTGTGTTAAAGGATAGTGTGAACACTCAAACAAAGAGCCAAGGAAAACTTTCAGGCTGGGTTCACTCATATGCAGCTGCGGTTTGCAGTCCGGTGTCCTGTGCGTTGCTGTTCACCGGATCAGGTGCGATTCAGTTGCAAACTTTTTCCTGAATTTGCACCTGAACCAGTCCCAAAAACCCACAAGTTCAAAACCACACCACAGCCACCCTGGATATGTGTGAACCGGCTCCATTGAAAGCCGGTCACACTCACATGTTATGCGAATTGGATGCAGTTAAAAAAGCATCCAATTTGCATATATGTGAACCCAGCCTCAAAGAAATACAAGGTGAACTTCAAGGTGTATCCATGTCTGGTTGCACCATTTATCAATTCTTAAGTGTCAGTAAGCTTAAAGCGATACTAAAGGTTTGTTTGTTTGTTTTTTTTAAATAACAAATATGTCATACCAACGGTTTTGCACAGAGTGGCCCCGATCCTCCTCTTCTGGAGTCCCCCAGCGGCGCTCCTGGCTCCTCCTCTTCTCGAGAGCCCCCACAGGGAAGTGCTTTCCCTGGGGGCACTCGTGCGGGCGTGCTCCCGTGTCCTGCTGCTGCGTCCATTGACACAGACAGCAGGACTCGCCCACCCCCCAGCTGCCGCCTCACTGGACTTGATTGACAGCAGCGGGAGCCAATGGTTTCCCTGCTATGAATCTATCCAATGAGGACCGGAGCCCGCGGTTGGAGCTGCTAGGCTTATCCCCGTCGCTGGAATGATCGGGCTCAGGTAAGTAAAATGGGGGCTCTGGGGAGCAGCTGCTTAATGCATGCAAAAACCATAAGGGTTTACAACCCCTTTATCCCTTTGAGGACCAAGGGACGTATTTGTCCCATGTTTTAAAATTATTTTATATTGATGACGGTAATCTTATGTTCCTCAAAGGGTTAAAGGAAGAAGACCCAGGAGAACTCCACTTTTGAAAAACGCAAACATAAAAAAAAGGCAAACTGAAATTAGCTAAAATGCATATTGATGAGCTACAGTGCTTCTGGGAGAGCTTCCTTTTGTGTACACAAAACTGGAGCCTATTGGCAGGTTACATCAGCTCATTGTTTTTTTCTTTTAAGCTTTCAAAGACGTACCGACTGTGAAAGATGAAGAAGGCTTGGTTAGATTTTGGGACTGCTTTGCTGCTTTTGACATTAGATACTTGAATCGTTGCAGGGCACAGTTCAATTTCAAGAGTATTAAAACGTAACAATACTCGCCTAAGCTCCAGCAATGTGGCATCCTTGAGCTGTCCGCCCGGCCGGTTCACTCAGATTCGGCATTTATACATTGAGCTACGCGTGGGAAGCTCACTGTACAGGGGCAGACAGGCAGGTAAGTAGCTTTAATGCATAAGAGACAAAGCATGTCTCTTCTGCATGAAAAATTCTACCTCTCTGACAGTTTTATTCACATAGGCTACAGTTCCAAAGCATTCTGAAGTGAAACATACTGCCTAGTGTGAGTAAGTGCTGTCTTAGTTGCAGGTCATGGGTACTCCCAAAAGTATAATTTCCCAAAACACACAAGTAAGAGCACCCAAGAATGGTTAATAATAAAATAATTGGCCTGTTCTGAAGTTGTTTTCTATGAGCCCTGATCGGATTCCTATCAAACATCTATGGAAAGAGCTGAAGCATGCAGTATGGAGAGGGAATCCATAAAACCTCAGACAGCTGGATGGGCTAAGCTACCTATTGGCAGATGCAGAGGTCTCAATGAGAGCTACAGAAAATGCTTGTTTGCAGTGATTACCTTGAAGGGTTGTGCAACAAAATATTAGGTTAGAGGTCTTATCATTTTTGTTCAGGCCTTTTTCATGTGTTTTAGGATTTAAAATACTCTGTTATGAGTCAATACTCAAAAGCAAAGTACGATTTTTTTTTACTAAACAGTGACAAATGCCATATATTTTGTTAGTTTCAGGTCAATTCAGAAAAAAATTGTAGGTTCTTTTTTTTGTTGTTTTTTTCATGGAAGGGTACCAGATTTGTTTATGGCTGTAACTATTCTTCTAAAATTTCATGCATGCAATGGAGAATATCTCTCAAGATTTTGTCAGTTCAATTTGGGAATAAACAAAACAGTACAAGTGGAGACAAAGAAATGCATGTGATCCCTTTATTTTATTGAAAAGCCCAGAACTGTTGAAGTTGTTCTGCCTTATGTTAAACTGTGTATTTAGAAAAGAGGTGTTTGATATACCTATATTACTTGCAGCCCATACTCCATGAAGGATGGTGAGGAGGATCTCCTACACCATGATGAAAGCACTTGGTACATGGGAAAGATGAAAAGAGAGCAGGCTGAAGAGATGCTGGCTGGGAAGGCAGATGGTACCTTTCTGATTCGGGAGAGCCGCCAGAAAGGCTGTTATGCCTGCTCTGTTGTGTAAGTATGAAGTTACAAACCTGACAGATATACATTTCCCGATTCCCTAATAATACTTTTGTTAAATAGTGTCTACGTTTTTCTTAGGCTAAATGGATAATCATGCCAATATAAACTATTTATTGTTGCTTTTATGCTGGCACATACAACACTGTGGATCTCTCCTGCAACAGTAGTAGCCGGATGCCAGCCTCAATCCGCAATTGGAGCATGGAACATACAAAAGAAACAGGTGGCGGCACTTCCGACTAAAAACTCCATTTATTGTAAATCCATTAATAGTAAAAATACAGTAAGCACACACATCTTCTGTGGCTTCAGCAGACGCGTTTCACACACCTGTGCTTAGTCATTGCTGATTACAGGCATACCCCACTTTATGCACACTCGCGAGTACGGACATACCTGCGAGTGTACGTAAAGTGCAGGCGGGGTTGAATGGGAGCTGATCACCCCGGGGAAGAGAGAGGAGAGGAGGCGGCCTGATCATAAGAGAGCGGGGAACATCACTGTAAGAGCTGGCCTGGAAACTTTGATAGATAGATCACCCGTCCATTGTGAGGACGTGTGTTGTGTATCAAAGTACCTGGGCCAGAAAGCGGGGCTGTATGTGACGGCAAGCGGCGGGGAACATCAGCAATTCTAATGAAAGCTCATACAGCGATGTTCCTCGCTCTCTTATGAATCTTGCCGCCTCTCTCTCCCCAGCACAGGTAGGCTCTGCATTGTTGGGCACAGGTAGGCTCTGCATTGTTGGGCACAGGTAAGCTCAGCATTGTTGGGCACAAATAGGCTCTGTATTGATGGACACAGGTAGGCTCTGCATTGTTGGGCACAGATAGGCTCTGCATTGATGGACTCAGGAAGGCTCTGCATTGTTGGGCACAGCTAGGCTGCATTGTTGGACACAGGTTGGCTGCATTGACACCCCAGAAGTGTAAAAATGTATTGCTTCACTTTAAGTACATTTTTGTTTTACATACATGCTCTGGTCCCATTGTGTACTTAAAAGTGGGGTATGCCTGTAGTCACGGGTTCAATTCTGTTTTAAATCTGCAGCAACGCAGGCGAGGAATGATCAAAAAGATGACACCTCCTGCAATCCAGACACACAAAAATGAAAATTTTGTGCGTATATATATATCTCCCCTCAAACATGAACTGTATAAACCATAAATGTACAAATTATAACAAAAATAATATTTGAAAACGTATAAAGGACAGACTATATAATTAAGATCAAATATTAAATTGATCATCAACTTAATTGTCTATAGTCCATGGAAACGCCAAACAGAAGAAAAAAATCATCTTGCATGCCCTCCACAGACAGGATAACTCCTGTCCATATATACAATAATCCATGGGTGTTGAATTCAGCAAGTATCATATGCGTACAAGTATAAAAAAAATGTACTTTGTATTGAAAGACCGTATTATAAACCCTTTATATTCGCAACTGTCTACACCAGGGATATGCAATTAGCGGACCTCCAGATGTTGCAGAACTACAAATCCCATGATGCATAGCAAGACTCTGACAGCCACAAGCATGACACCCAGAGGCATGATGGGACTTGTAGTTTTGCAACAGCTGGAGTTCTGCTAATTGCATAGCCCAGAACTGGAATGATCTTATATATGTATTACTGAGGAGATGTGTCTAAAGGGGAGGGAATAGACACTACTTATGTTGCAAGCTCAGGAGGGAGGTACAGAATTACTCATAGTGGGAAACATCCCATTCGACATTTAAACCATCAGGAATTCTTGTATGTAAATGAAATATCCAAAACACCTCCCTCCTGCACAGCAACCAAAATAAATTACCTCCCCAAGCATTGAGTTTAACTCTCTCCACTATTTGTACCGACACCAATGAAGTATCAGCGTCATGGCATGTGTTATAATGTCTAGCAACATTAGTAGATTTATTTGTTCTAATTAAGGTACTCCCGAGACCTGTCCCTGATGCGCCTGGTAGTGCGTCCTTCATATTGCTTTAGGCAGGCTTTGCACATAACTATATACACAATGTATCTAGTGTTACAATTCCAAAACTGTTTCAAACTAAATCGTCTGTGATCGGCACTAGACATGACAACTTCGCCCGGAGCAATGTGTGGACTGCATGGACAATCCCTACCCCCACATTTATAGTTGCCTTTACAGTGCAACCAAGAGGCACTCAATATGTAGGACGTGCTACCAGGCGCCTCAGGGACAGGTTTCGGGAGCACCTTAATGACATTAGAACAAATAAATCTACTAATGTTGCTAGACATTATAACCCATGTCATGACGGTGATACTTCACTGGTGTCTGTACAAATAGTGGAGAGAGTTAAACTCAATGCTCGGAGAGGTGATTTATTTCGGTTGCTGTGCAGGAGGGAGGTGTATTTTGGATATTTCATTTACATACAAGAATTCCTGATGGTTTCAATTTCGAATGGGATGTTTCCCACTATCATGAGTAATTCTGTACCTCCCTCCTGAGCTTGCAGCATAAGTATTGTCTATTCCTTCCCCTTTAGACTTTCTCCTCAGTAATACATATATGAGATCATTCCAGTTTTGGGTTATTCTGTACATGTGAAGGTGCGAGTACTTACCTTTTTCAGAGTGTAGACGGTTGTGGATATAAAGGGTTTATAATGCGGTCTTTCAATACAAAGTGTATATATATATATTTTTATACTTATACATATATGATACTTAATAAGCGCTGACTTTAACACACATTATTATTATTGTACAGAATGTATATAGCGCCAACAGTTTACACAGCGCTTTACAACTTGAGCGCAGACAGTACAAATACAATATACTTAAATACAGTAGGAATCAGAGGGTCCTGCTCGTTAGAGCTTACAATCTAAGAGGGAACATTGATTTTTTTTTTATATATATATGGACAGGAGTTGTCCTGTCTGTGGAGGGCATGCAATATGATTTTTTTCTTCTGTTTGGCATTTCCATTGACTATAGACAATTAAGCTGATGATTGATTTAATATTTGATTTTGACTGTTAGTCTGTCCTTTATATGTTTTCAAATATTATTTTTGTAATAATTTATACATTTATGGTTTATACAGTTTGTGTTTGTGGATAGATGTATATACAATTTTCATCTTTTTTTTTTTTTGTTGTTTCTCTTATCTTATATTTTTCTTTTTCATTTTTGAGTGTCTATTATTGATTTGTATTTGGTAAATGTATTCTGGTGTTTTTATCATTGTATGTGATATGTGTTATGATTTATCTGTTGGATTGCGGGAGGTGTCATCTTTGATTATTCCTCACCTGCGTTCCTGCAGATTTAAAACAGAATTGAACCCGTGACTAATCAGCAATGACTAAGCACAGGTGTGTGAAACACATCTGCTGAAGCCACAGAGGATGTGTGTGCTAGCTTTATTTTTAATGAATTTACAATAAATGGTGTTTCTAGTCGGAAGTGCCGCCATCCGTTTCTTGTGTATGCTCCAGTAACGGTACCCTGTAGTGCCATTGGCTAAAAGAATAAGAGCCCATTCACACGTGTGCATTGTGCAAGTTCCTGTAACGCACCTGCTGTGGTTCTATTCACTTTGAATGGCACCCCAACCCACCAATAGAGTGCAGCAGAGGTTACAGGAAGAGATGGGCAGCAGACTGGCAGTACTTATAACATAAAAGATTTTTGAAGGAAGCTTTTTTGATTGTCAAAGATAACTGTTGTTTGTATTACAATCACAATGCTGATGATCTAAAATTAAAGTTAATGCTGTGACCTTAGATCCTCTAACTCGTTTATTCATTATTTATAGGGTCGACGGTGATACCAAACACTGTGTTATCTACAAGACAACCACTGGATATGGCTTTGCTGAGCCCTATTATCTTTATGTTTCATTGAAAGAGTTGGTTTTGCATTATCAACATACATCCTTGGTGCAGCACAACGATGCCCTTAATGTCACTCTGTCACACCCTGTGCTGGCACCACCATCTCGATGAACCTTTAATTTTTTAACAGCAATCTCTCCCACAGAAGAATGTGCCTAAGGTTTGAGTTTGGAATAAAAATTCTAACTATGTTTTTAAGCAGCCTGTACTCTTCTGAGCCTGGGGTTGATGAAAGTCACGAAGAATAATTTTTGTTGCTGTGTTTTTTTTTTAATAAGCCACATAGAGTTGAGAAGCTTTTTGGTATCCTTGTTTGCAAAACACCCTCTTACCTTCTTGTGCAATGTAGAATAGATGTCTGTGAACAGACCTGTTAGCCCAAAATAGTGTTTAATGGAATTTTTTTTATAGATGCTGCTAGTTACAGCCGTATACAGCAGTATCTGATGTTCTTTAATCTGCAGCAGGATCAATGAACTACTGTGTAACACATAAGTACGAAGTTCCTTCATCCTCCTGTTTACCTTAGCTTAACTTTCATTATTCTCATATTGTAATATATAACACCAGTTTTGTTTTTTTTGTTTTTTTTTTTTTGGTTTATTGTTTGTTTTGGGGTTTTTTTTATAAGAGCGTAAATTTTATACTTTGCATGAGTGCTAAGGAGATGGTTGCTGAAATACATAGATGTTGGGTTACCATACACTTGAGCAGAAGTAGCAGAAAATATGTTGAGTTACATTCTTAACACATTTGTAAAGGATAGAAATTAAGTAGCAAATCCTATCACAGATATGTTATGCCTGAGTTTTTCACTTAGACAAACTGTTCTGCACTTTAGTAAATGTATTGTGCATTCCACAGTGGACCATAAAGAGCACATATAAAGTGCACTTCACAAATATGAGTCATTAAGGGAGGTCAGTGTATTGCATCACATATTTCATTGTGTTTTTAACTCATGCCTAGCTACTTTGACCCTGATGGAGAACATGAATTCACTCAGATGTTCAGTTGTGTTTCTTTCAGAATTTATCTCCAAGCAAATTGCAACATCTGCATACTGTTGCAGCTATAAAAAATGTAATAATGTTAAAATAAGACATTCTGTACACATTTTGTAAGAATACACTAGTAGCAGTTGCTACCATTATATAATTACTGTATGCATCAGAAAATGTTGAAGATATCAATTTTGTTATTGCAAGCATGAAATGAGAAATAATGCCAACCTGTGGTGCTGGCTCACCACATAACTGGTACCTCTTCAGGGGCAAATGGTTTATGTGCCTTTGACTATGCTTGCTTGAGTATCTTTATGACCATGAATTCAACAGAAAAATGTAGTGTGTATAACTACCGTAAATGCAGTAAAATTATTTCGAACAGTCCACCATATAGGCAGTAAGAACACAGTATTTTGTTTGGCCTACCTCTAATTCTTCTTTAAATTACCTAATGGGCTTGTTAAGTAAGCAAAGGTAATGAGGCCTATGGCTAGATTCACACATTTGCGACCTTTTTTTTTTTTTTTTGCGATTCTTTTTTTTTTTCTTTAAATCGCGTCACACAAAGTCACATGGTGCCACTGACCATGTGATTTGACACGACTGAAAACTAACTGTGTTTGCCAATGAGTTGGGGTGCTATTAAGAATGTATGTCACCCCCGCTTGTATGCTAAAGAGCTGTGTGTTTTGCCTGCGGGTCGGGAATGCATACGTTTTTACGAGTGTTCCCAACCTACACAAGTGTGAACAAAGCCTAACTGTGTAAAAATGCAGGCAGCTAGTGGTGCCTCCAAGTTATAACTTTCTGTGTCCTGAGAAACCCCTGGTGTTTATTATACATAGAGCTCTATCCACCCTAGAACTAAGCCTAAACCTGACCGTCTAGAGTGCGGGGCCATACTGACCATGGAGGCATCAATATTTGGCTGTGGTAATGGGGCCCAAAGAAACCAGTTCAGTCTTGGCAAACATAATTTTGATTGCATTTTTTCTTTGTTGAAGTGTTCATTAGCTTATGAGCTTATGATAGATTACAATTAAAAGGGAGTTTGTGAAGAAGTACAGCACCTATATGCTTGGGATTTGAGACCACAGCCATTTACTGACTTTTTTAAAGCTGAACTCTGTGGGAAAAGCTGTGGGGTCCTCCCCACAATGCAAGGTTTAAATGCTCATTAAGTCTAGGGGATGATGAATAAGCTGTAAGGCCAGGTACAAAGTTGTGTGGGTCAGGAATCCATGCATAATCGCACATTCCTGACCCGCTGGCAAAATGTGCTGCTCTTTAGTAGACGCAAGGGGATGACATTAATTGTTAATGGCACCCCCATGCATTGGAAAGTGTGGCACGTTTCTAATGTGCAAACTATGCAGTTCCATGCAGCCTTGTTTTTAAATAAGGGTCAGAAACATTTTCCCAGTGTTTCCTGCAGGTAGAGCAGCCCATTTAAATGAATAGGCTGCTGTGCCTATGTAAACGAGGCACACAGGACCCAAAGAGGCATGAACCTAGATTAATACATACCTTAAAGCCTTGTATACACTACTATTTTTTTTTTTTTTTTTTCGTTCAACCCAGCGAGCTGAACGAAAAAAACCTGACAGCTCAGGTAGGATCCGCTTTACAAACGATGCAATGTTAGTACAGCGGTCTCCCCTGCTGCTCTATGGTGTTCTGACAGGGGGGACGGCCCGCCGCCAGGATACTTTGGTCAGCGCTGAAATCACTGATCATGGGCAGGACTTTTTCAGTCATGCCCCTTCTACAGAAGCCAGCCCACGGCCAGCTTCTGTCGTACCGGCTGCGGTACATGCGGGCCGAATGTTGGCCGGTTTCTAGAACTGGCCGGTGCGGCTCGACATTCGGCCCGTGTGTACTAGGCTTTATTTTCACTCCTCTTCTCTCTGATGCTCTAAGTTGTGGGCTATCCCTTACTGTCATTGCATACAATGGGATTGCTGGTCCTGCTTTGTACATTGACATCAAAAAGACAGTGGGGAGTGGCGAAGGAAGTTGGTTTTTGGGTGACAAGTCGCAGAGCAAGAACTTCCATTATTACAGTTTATTCCTCTACTTCCACACGTAATGAGTGTTTAACCTTCATAGGCTCCACTGTAAGAGTCATTTTTTTCTGCTGTCCAGAGTGGAGCTTTAATTTTTAGTTTTAAGAGTAAAGCAGAAACTTCTCACAGAATCACGGCCCTGAAACATACATTTAGCTGTTGAGGAAACTGCTTACTCCTTTAGCACCTAATTAGTTGTTTTGCTTAATTTTTTATGAGGATGTTTCATTAGTACTTTATCCTTTATCCTAGTGTTTCATTTGTTACATGGGTTAATTTGTATAAAGTCTGTGCTTCTATAGGCACAGAAATAAACATGTTATCAGCCCACTTTAGAAGAAAAGTTAATGCAATGCAAAAAAAGTAGGGGAAAAAATCAACAGTTTGAGAAGCATAAAATAAGGAAACAAGTTACCTTATATAAGAGAGTTTTTTTAACACTAAAAATGCATGTTTCAGAATTGATGTTTGAAATAAAGAAGGGAAGAATCTTTGTACAATCTTGTTGACTTCCTGCCTGGTAATGCTATGTAAGAAAACAAACCCTTTTCCAGCTAATACGTAAATAATTGTGTTTAGCTTTCTGTACAGATATGAATACTTTCACAAGTCCATAAATGTAATTAACAGCACTACAAGGGTTAAATGCTTGTTTCTGTCTAGGAAAAAGCAATTTTACTTACATGCTCTGCTTCCCTGGCATATGGCACTCCCCCATGGTGGTGGACTGTTCCTCAGCATCTTCACATCCAGCGCAGGGCTGTGGTTCATGCATCGGTCCTGATGACATCAGAGTATCGTAGACCACCAGATGGGAAGGGAGAAAAGGGTACAGGACCTGTGGGATCTAGTAGCAAAGAGGAGCATGTGGGAGCAGAGGATTGAGTAACTAAAAGTGCTTTATCAAATCCCCTAGACAGAATCATGCACTTAAAGAGGTTGTAAACCTCAGAAAAAAACAAAAAACCTGCAAGACAAAGGCATACATAATGAGCTAGTATGCATCACATACTAGCTCATTATGAAATACTTACCTTAGATCAAAGCTGTTGCAGAGGGTCCCCACACACCGCTGTCATGCCCGACATGTTTCCCGGAGCTTCTTCCGGGTTTGTGGGCTCTGGCGCTGTGATTGGCCAGAGCCGTGATGACGTCACTCCCTCACATGCGCACAAGAGGCGCCGGTCACGGCACGGGCCCTGAAGAAACGGTACCAGCGGGCCGTTTCTTCAGTGCGCATACGCCAATGACGTCGGCAGCAACGCATAGTGAATATCTTCTAAACTATGCAAGTTTAGGGGATATTCACAGTACCTACAGGTAAGCCTTATTTTAGGTTTACCTGTAGGTACAAGTGGTGTAACAGAGTTTACAACCACTTTAACGCATGCAGTGTGGGTGCAGCCCCACTGCAGGAGAAGATTTTTCAGTTTCATTGAGTTCAGATCGAAGGTTTGTTGAACATTTATTTTGTCAGCAACCTTGCATAGCGAAAAATGTGTAGCTTCCCCAAATATATATTGACCAGTTTGCTTTCATTAAAATGTAAATGAATGCAGACCAGTGCACTTATACCTTTGTTATATGTGAATATAGTTCAACTTTCTCCTGCTAAATTTAACTCTAAAAGACACAGATGTAATTTATTTGGAAAGCAATTTGTACAATGATACATGGATTATTACAACACTAATTCTGCTTTCTTATGTTCATTGAAGTACACATGGGAGATAATTTGTTCTATAACGTTTATACTGCCACCTGCAGGAGTAAGATGCCTGGTACATAAACAAAAGCAGAGCCTGGGGACAGCTACTGCTGGTGGCCAAATACTCCATTTGCTATAAGCAGCTCATTTTTTCGCCTAGCCACACATGAGGACGGACCTAAGCTACTTCTGGGAATTTAGTTCCCCATGAAATAGAAGTCTATAGCAAAGTGTAGGTAACCTGCACAAAACCCACGAGTACACTGTGCCCGTGGTGTTGAAAAACCGCAATGCATCTGTGTGAAAATGCCCCAAGTATTCATTTAGTATAACATTTGTTTCTATTTACACTGTAGATCAAAGATGGACAGCATAGACTCTTGTATATATAACAATTAGCCATAATTTCTATTGTGCAGTTCATTTCTACATGACAATGCTGCTGAAGTTGAACAGTGCTTTATTTTAGCTATTGTATAGTCTAATTTGTACCTGGTGAAATTGTAGCATCCAGTTAACACTATTCATTTTATATAAAATCGTCTGTTGATACCTGCAAGGTTTAGGTTTGCAGGTTCCCTACTGCATTGTGAAAAACACCCAGGTGTGTGTGTGTAAAGGGGGGGGGGGGCAAAGCAGTAGTGGTCTTTTAAGACTGCTTTAAGGCCTTGTGGCGGGGGGGGGGGGGCAAAGCAGTAGTGGTCTTTTAAGACTGCTTTAAGGCCTTGTGGCATTTTATTAAATAAGGCTATTTTTTTTTTAAGTCTTTGGATTGTATACCTCGAAATATAATATGTTAGCCTGTTGCACTTTAGACTTTTAAAATAATCAACCCAGAGCCGAAATCACAACTTTTTCATATTAATTTGTATACTGCCTTACTTAGTTTTGTTACTTTTTTTTAGGTTAAGAAAGTTGTTTGATCCCCTTTATTAGTTTTTTGTTATTATTAAAAAGAATACGTGATATATTTTCCATATGTATTACAGGAAGGACTGTGACTTTTATTTGTGTTCTGCAGGTGAAAAGTCATGTATTGTCTCATAAGAATTGTTGATTATAGGGGTATTCTACATTCTGGAAAGACCCACTTGTCCTCTTTGGCACTCTTAGGACAATGTTGACTAAATAATCAATTTGCTATTACTATTCCACAGGTGAACCACTGAGACTATTGCAAGTCTTTCTCATCGTATAGGTCTTGTATTACAAGAAGATTCCTCCTATGTTTGTTCCCTGCAATATATTTTTTTTTTAACATTTAAGTAAGCTATCTTTACTAACTTGTATTTTTGTCTTAGAACGTGTGCCTATTTTTCTAACTATGATAATTCTGTATTTCAAATGGAATTTCATTGTGCAAGGGTTTGTTGCACTAGCCTAAACCTGTCTTTTGAAGCAATTGAGAGCAATGTGCCTACATCTTGGTGATATATATTGAAAGAAATTGAGGCAAAGCTGTATCAAATAGCTCTCTGTAGTTCCTCCCTTAAAAGGAAAATTCCAGATATTTGTGACTTTTCTGTATAGTGACAAAGTAGGGTTGAGATGCAATTTAGATTTCACCTGATGAGATTTGATTTGTGATGTATGGACCTATTTAAAACATTATTTTAATAAATCCCTTCTCTCTTCACTGCTCAAACCAGTAAGGGCCCATTCACACCTGAGCGTTTTGTAGCTCAAATATGCCTGAAGCTACAAAACGCTGGAGGGGGAAAAAAATCAACGTTTCTCTATGGAGATGGTTCACATCTCCACTCAAAAACGCCTGAAGCCAAATGCCCTACGCTCAAACTACTCCCGGAGGTATTTTTGTCACGCAAATCTGGCCAAGCTTTCTGGCCAATTTGTATTGCCATTAAATCAATGTAAAAGCGTCAGTCGCACGTATTAGTACGGCATTGGCTTTTGCAAGCGTGCGACGGCACGCTACAAAACACGCGACAAAACGATTCAAAAACAACCAAAAACGTGTCGCTCTGGTGTGAATGCAGTCTAAGAGATTTTAAAATAAACCAGAACAAATCTTGCTAAGATCAGCAATATGTTCTATCTAACTTTTGGATTTGAATGCAAACCAGTCTAAACAGCTTGGTATTGTACTAACCAATAATCAGTGATACTACACCCCGAAACTGCATTCTACTTTAACCAAATTAAACCCAGCTCTGTATGTAGCGTTTTTACAATCCTTTGCATTGGGGAGGGTGAATTTGGTGAAACTGACATTTTACCTAATATTTTAATATATTATTTGGAGCTTCCAGTACATATATGAAATAAGAATTGGACCAGTTAAAATATGAGTTATACTGATTTTGTTTTAAGGTGCTTTTGCATTTATATTGATTTATATAGGGAAGAAAAGCAGTTCAGACACATACCAAAGCCTGTTTAAATTAGTCCTAAATAGAATCACTCAGGGCTGCAAAACGTATATTTTAATATTATTTTCAGTATCACAGCGATTGTCCTAGTTAAATGCTTGAAAAATAACTATTTACATAGTATCTTTTTTTAGCCCATGTTTTATTCATATATATTATGAAAATGTACCAAAGCTACAATTTACAGATCTTTTTTCGACCTTCCTGAAGTGTAATTGCAGTCTCCAAAGCAGCAGCCTATCACTGTATCAATTAACGTTGCATATTATATATTTTTTTAAACTCCTTTTATCTTCATCATCATCTGCCTGTAGTTCCTGCATTAGCATGTGTTAATGCGGAACTCTACCCATAACAACTTGATAAAAAAAAAAAAATTATGTCCTTTAGCAAGAAACATACATTCCACATTAATAATTATGCTGCCAAAGTTGGTGTGTGCGGTAATTGCCTCCAGCATTGCTCCTGTTTCTTCTTGCTAGAGGCTGCCATTTTGCTGAAGCCCAGAGCCTCCAAGCAGCAGTAACCCTTTAGGCTGTTAGCAGATCGGCCTGTACGTTTTCGGCAAAATGCCTAAAAACAAAGAGCAGTATGAGCAGGGTGAGACAGTGTATTACTGGATTTTAAACAGTATAAAAACGTATTTTTAAAGTTTTACAGCGCTATACCTGCAGAAGGATCCAACCTAAAGTGATCTAGCAGGACTTCATTTTCTGACCAAAGTTCCACTTTAAATGCTCAGCACTGCTTGTTCTCAGCTTTGTGTTCTCATGCATTAAAAAGCATACAAATAAAATTTTCAAAACAGTTTTTTTTTTTTATGTTTTTGATTTTTGCTCCCTCGTTGAAGAAGAAAAGGCCACTGGTTACAATATTTCTTATTAGCTCTTCGATATTATTGGCTAATAGGGAGAGGGAAATTTTGCCCCATAATGCAACAGGGCTCCATGACTTTATATTGGTTTATCCACACTCCAATAATAAACTATGCAGAATTGTAGTGGGCTTTTTGGCCCTTTTTCAGTTTATTTCATTTTAAAGATAAAACTTGTTGAACTTTTTTTTTTATTTTATTAAAATACTTAGCAGATGAATGTTCTTAACCCAGGATTTAGCAGTTGCAGTAAACAGATTCTTACCTAGTCCTTTAATAGATTACATAAAGAATACTTTAGCACACACAAGAGTGAAGAAAAATGCACATTCACTTTTAAGTGCAGCAAAAATACACGCAGTAACACATATTACAAATGTATGTTATTGTGCTGATTTGGGCATGAAAGGACATTAAAACAATTACTGATACACCAAGGATTACAGTTTTAGTTTGCTGAAGATTGTCTAAATTGTCTGCTTTGCTGTGTATTTTCATAATCACCGCTTAAAGATGCATATTGCTCTGGATGTTGTTTCTTTTAACAGATTTTTTTACATTGTAAAGTAACCCTATGCACACAAAATATGTTTTAGAAAATGTTTATAGATTTTTATACATAAATGATGTGGGTAAATTCTTGACAACCCCAGTTTCCTGTCGAAAAGCATTTTTTACCCAATAAAATAAAGAAAAGGATACTGTGAAAATGTACCTATGTACATATACACTTGAAAGCTTAGGTACTCCTTGCATCACAGACTTTCTGTTGACAGGGTTGGTTTTAAACATTTAAGGCAGCTGGGGTTAATAGGAGTTTATTGCATGGTGTCCTGTTTCCTTTCAGCCACTCCACATTGTACTCCTGCAAAATAAGCTGGTTTATTTTTGTATGGTTTGCCACTTGTGTTTGATATGACTGTTTTAATCTCCAAAAACAGATAGTGCTCAGCATTTGTATCGCTTAATCTTTCTTATTACACAATAAGGTTACATATTTTACAATAGTTTTTTGTATGTTATGTTTTAAGCTGTGTAAGTAAATGTTTACTAATGTAAACCAAGACTGGTACTCTAAAAATGATGTTTTATATTCTACTTGAAAATAAAAAAAAAATAAAAGTCAATTATGTTCTCTGGCTTTTAATTATGACTAGTAAAGCACTAATACAGGCAATTCTGCCCATCTGTACCTTCTGTATTGAGAATTAAATGCCCTATACACATTGTCATTGTTGTGCGTTTTGGACTCTAAAACCTGTGTGTGGCAGATATTTTGTTGAGGTCTCAAGTTACCCGAGCCATTTTGTCAGAATAAGACACATAGCTGCAGTGACCTTCCACATCCATCCTCCTTCAGTTCATACAGTACACAAAATGTTAGAACCTTCTTATGAGATCCTTGAGAGGACTGATGCAGACCCTCTCACGCCTTTTAGCGGAATCCACACTTCAGTCTAGAATCCCTCATAAAACCATCAAATTTGCAAGCTTGAGCAAACCTGAAAACAAACCGATACCTGCCAGATCTCCCCCCATCATAAATACCTTAGCTGTATTCTGTAGCAATACACATTTCTGTCTTGTAGAATCAATAACTTTGGGGTATATCATAACTCATGAAATAATAACAGCACAGCCAGAATAAGGAAATATTTACCTACATCAGTCCAAACACCTCTATCTTAGACAAGATGGGGAGCTAAAGGAAGACATTATCACTCCTAAGTAAAGTAGACATCCAAAACCTGTCATATTTATATCCATTCTGAAGGTAATTTAGTGCTGGACAATAATAGGCAAGTTAGCAGATTGTAACCTGTACACTGGGCTAGCGTTCCCGCTAGGTGAACTAGGCTGCCACCTAGAGTGCACTGCTGCCTAGGGGGTGCAACCACGGCCCACTGACTTCTCCATTAGCCTGACTGGGGAACACGAGGGGCCCTATACAGGGCTTGGGCACTGACTGACTGCAGAGAAAGCAGCAGCCATGGAGGACATCAGTCACGGCTGCTGCATAGGAGGTCAGAAGCAGCTCAGCTTTTAAGGTGGGCACAGCTGAGGAGGCGGGTCTCTGAACGCAGCTGGTGAGTCCCCTCTCTGATCCTGTTACCTGTGCGGTTCTAGGCAAGACTAACGACACCTCAGCCACACACCCCCAGGAAACTGTATCTGGGACATGTTCATAAACACAGTAACATCTCAGCAGCCACACCTTAGATGTCTTAGATCACATGTGTCAAACACAAGGCCCGCGGGCCGAATCCGGCCCTCCAGGCCATTTTATGTGGCCCTCGCACCTCTCAGAGCTGCAGTAGAGCTCCAGTCCTCCTACAGACCCTGCACTTTCTGCTTTCCAGTTCCACCCCCAGCTTCTTCCCAGCAGCAACACAAGGTAAGGGGGTGCACTTTGATGCAAGGGACATCTGATGTAAGGGGGGTGGGATACTCTGGACATCCAGTATTACAGATACAACCGGCCCTTTGAGGGCAATCATAATGCTGACGCGGCCCTCAATGAAGTTGAGTTTGACACCCCTGTCTTAGATGATTAAGTCATATCTGTCAACACCCCTCCCAAGGTCAAGAAAAAGGGAGTGTGGGGGCGTGGCCGGATGGTGAGCTGAGCAGACGTGCTTGAGAGGAGCTCCTGACATCCTGACTCTAATCCTGTGCAGAGCAGACGAATCCGGCTTTCCAGCACTACCATCGGGGTGTTGTAAGCCCCCAGCCGGCAGCCTGAACTTGTGGGAACATTTATTTGGGAGCGGGAGCCGCCGCCAGGACATACCGCGGCTTGGGCCTAGTCCCGTGTAGCGGCGGCCATCTTGCTACACCCGTGCGGCGCCCACACCGAGTCTCCTCTCCGCCCGGGCCTTAGGTGAGCGAAGCATTGCTACTAAGGGACAGGAACTATAGACTCTGGTCATGCCCTCTGTGAACCCGAAGGCCACAAAATAAGAGCAGCAGGAACCGCGCCAGACCCGTTCGGTTCAGGGCCAAGGCCCCGCCTCCGCCATCTTGCCAGCAGAGAGAAAGGGGAAGCGTGTCAGACACGCTGGCGGTGAACCAGGCGATGGAGCCTGCTGCGGAGGGGGTGCTACATAGTCCGGGTGCCTCCGCTGCACTAGACAAATCTGTACCTGGATCCCCGGAGCTGGAATCACCGCAAGAATCCATCACCAGGCCGATCCTGGAGGCCATTAATGCCAGCAGCGCCGCAGTCATGGTCCGCATAGACCACCTGGCTACAGAATGTAACCTCATCCGCCATGACATGGATAAGATCAGGGGCAGGCTCACCGCGACGGAGGAGCGTATCTCGGATGTGGAAGATGCCTCTCATTTATATGGAGCGCAGCTTGCTGAGCTACAAGGCCTGGTTAAATCGCTGCAAAGGAGAGCTGAGGACACAGAGGACAGACAAAGGAGGAACAATGTAAGAGTTGTGGGCTTGCCTGAGGGGGATAATCCTGCTCTATTTGCTGAACGCTTTTTCCAACAGCTGCTGACATTTGGTGATTTACCCCCCCACTTATGTGGTTGAAAGGGCTCATCGGGTACCCACAGGCCCCCGCCCTCCAGGCGCCTATCCCAGGCCTTTCCTAGTGCGATTCCTGAATTACAGGGATAGGGATTGCAGCCTAGCAGAATGCAGAAAGCAACAGCTTCTTAAATACGATAATGCCCAAGTCATGCTGTTTCCAGACTTCTCGGCTGAGACCCAACGCAGACGTCGGTCCTTCAATGATGTCAGAAAGCGCCTGAGAGACAAGGCTATTCAATACAGCATGCTATACCCAAGCAAGCTCCGTGTACAATATAAAGGCTCTGTCAAATTCTTTGAAACCCCTCAGGAGGCCTGTGACTGGTTGGACGGACTCCCATAAATGCAAACTGCCCTTTTTCTTCTGAAATAGGACCCTGGGGATGTTTGAATCAGAGTTTCACAAGCACCTGTTGTGCATACCTGTTTTTAAGTTTATCAAACAATGCATCCTGACTGCTACAACCTGGTTTTGGGCCAGGGCGGTGGGTGTGGTTCTGTTATGTGACTCAAGGTTCGCTGGTGGGCATTGCCCCCCGATGGGTGAGAGTTATGCATCCTGAACTGTCTAGTGTCTGCAAGGTTTTTCCTGGGCCACGGAGCTGATAGGAAATTCCCAGGACAAGAGCACTTTTTGTCGGACTAATTGGGACATTCGGTCCCTCCTCTAAGTGAATAACTGTTGGGTTGAGTTGTATTTTTGTTCTCAACGGGATAACGCCACATACCAGGTTTAGTCCAGTTGACTGGTTAAGATATAATGGCAGGGAAAGTTACAATCTGCTTGGGGGACTGGTTTCTACTTATTGGTGCCACTGGGAGGTGGGGTGGGGTGGGCTCCGGCTACGGGGGGCCCCCTATGGGTGGAGGAAGTCCAAGGACACATGGTATACCATCTTTTGGCGGGACAATGGCTGACCACATAAGGTTCCTCTCTTGGAACGTCAGGTGTCTTGGAGTACAAGCGGGCTTGTTTTTCATTGTCTCAAACAATATAAACCACATGTGATCCTTCTTCAGGAAACACATCTGGAAGGGGGCAGGGTGCTGTCCTTGCGGCGACCGTGGATCCAGCGGGGGTTTCACTCCACGTACTCCTCCTATGCTAGAGGTACGTCGATCCTGGTCAGCAAGGCGGTACTGTGCAATATTCACCAGGTGATCTCTGATCCGGGGGGTAGGTATGTTGCCCTGGTCATTGATATATACTACAAGAAAATGTTGTTGGTTAATGTCTATCTGCCCCCACCCTCCAAAATGCAATTACTGCATGATCTCTGGACCGGGTTGGCGCCCTATCTGCAGCTCCCCCTATTGGTCATGGGGGATTTTAATGCAATCTTGGACGGATTGGACACGTCCAACCCGGCTAGAGAGTGCTCTCAGGACCTGGGCTCATGGGCATCGGTGATGGGTATGACTGAGCTTTGGAGATGGAAACATCCACTAGACAGGTGCTATTCTCATCTGTTGGCTGCTCACCGATCCGCGGCTCGGATAGACCTAGCTTTTGGAAATACAGTGTTGACACCCTGGGTGCATGCTGCGGAGTACTTGGCAGGCGGTATCTCCGACCACTCCCCCTTGGTGTTCACCCTATTACTTGGGGAGCCGGGGGTGAGGGGCTGTAAGATATCCCCGGGCTGGCTGCAAAATGAACAGGTTCAGTCTCATATACAGAAGGCTACCTCCTCATTTTGGGAACTGAATGAGGGCTCGGCTGATGCTGGGACGCTCTGGGATGCTTATAAGGTTGTTATTAGGGGGGAATGCATTTCTGCGGTTAAAGAGGCACGGAGGGAGCATGGCACTGAACTGAAGATGTTACAGGAGGAGGAGGGGGCATGTGCGGGGAGATTTGCGGCGTCCCCCACGGAAACTAATTACTTATCTCTGCTACAGGCCCGCAGGGGCCTCTCCTTGCATTTCACACACTTAGTCCACACTGAAGCTGGCCACAGGGCGGCGTTGCTCTTCGCCGAAGGGGACAAGAATGGTAAGCTTCTTGCCATGTTAGTGGCAGACTTTAGACCCAACTCCTGTATTCCGAGTATTAGACAAATGGGGGGGGACCTGGTGACTGAACCCGCGGCCATACTGACTGAATTTGAGCATTTTTACTCTACGCTCCCATCCCGCAATACGACGTGTCGGCTCTAGATTCCAAACTAGCCTCCCTGGATATCCCCACTCTGTCAGACCAGGATAGGGAGATATTAGATGCTCCCATCACGATCAAAGAAGTTGAGGCGGCCATCTGCTCCTTCCCTCCTAATAAGGCCCCGGGACCAGACGGTTTCCCGATAGACCTTTACAAAATTCACATTGAACTAATGGCACCCAGACTTGTTAAGCTGTTTGCAGTCTGTGTGGAGAGTGGCTCCCTCCCTGCCTCTATGCTGGATGCATATATGGTGTTGCTCCCAAAACAGGGCAAGGACCCTTTGGAATGTTCCTCATACCGCCCCATTGCACTTCTTAACACAGACTTTAAGATTCTGACCAAGGTCTTGTCTGCCAGGGTGGCCAAAGTTGTCTCCACGCTGGTGGACTCAGACCAAACTGGGTTTATGCCTGGCAAGTCCACGGACACCAACCTGCGTAGACTTTTCACCCACCTCCAGCTACCAGCTGGAGAGGGGTCGTCACGCGTGGTGGTCTCCATTGACATAGAAAAAGCATTCGACTCCATCGACTGGCATTACATGGGTAAAGTCCTGGAGCGAATGGGGTTCGGACTGGGCTTTTGGAAATGGGTGAGTTTGCTCTATAGCAGACCCAGAACGGCTATCCGTATGGGCAATGCTGTCTCCTCCTTTTTCGG
>BLSH010365515.1:961369-979451 GCA_018402905.1 Glandirana rugosa
TTGTAAATCGTGAAAAGTTTTGTACCAAATTAGTACATTTCCATTTTTATACCACGTTTATTTTATAAATGTCTTTTTTCCGTAATGTTTATTTGTTTCTGTTCGTTGTCTTTTTTTTTCTCAACTCCCACTCTTGTGAATCGTTACAGGACCAAGACGTCTCAGGTTTAGTTGTTCGTTCTACCGAGAGTATGCTTAACTGTCCACGAGGAAATCAATCTCCAATTTTGCTCTCGACAGTTGACACCAACGTGAGGGAAAAAGAAAAAAAAACATTTAAAGAAAAATAAAAAAATTTATATACATCCTAGTTAATCCAGGGCATATCTGGCCAGTGGAGCCGGATGCCCCCTTGTTGTTTGTATGTTACTACATATATTTAAAAAAATAAAAAGAAATTTACAAAAAAAAAGAAAAAGGGAGTGCAACCACAGTTGACAGCTCTCGTTTTAACCTCTAACTAAAGGAGCACCTGTCAATTCGTATGAGAGCCATCTTGCTTGTTGATTTGGACTCTGCAGAACCAGGACATTGCTAAGTGTTCTCACCCTCAACTCTTTTTTTTTCTGTTGCTTGTCTTTGTTTATTTGTAATGCCTTTTTTCTGTAAATATTTTATTTGCACCATATTTTTACCTTTACATGATTAAACCATGTTTTGAAAAGTGCTAAATGTTGTCTCTAAAGCAAACCTAAAGTGTAAGTTCACCTTTACAAAAAATCTGTAAACTTAGACTGGACCCCTGCCCCATCCCTTTTGGTCCCGTTGTACCAAAATCTTGCGATCCCCCGCTGTCGGACACTGCTTCACCAGTCCAAGGATTTAAAATCCCCAAGCTTTCTCTCCCCTCGCAGCACTGACAGGATGAGCTTCACAGATTGTGATTGGTCAGCGACGTCCATGTGGCGGTGCTGACCAATTAGAATTCCTCTTGTCCGTACAAGCTGAGGTACAGATAGGAGATTAAGCCACAGGGGTTTCAAATCCCCAGACTGGTGAAATAGTATCCCAGTGTCTGACAGCCGGCGATCATGGGACTCTGCTACAGCGGAACTGGGGGAATGGGGTCCAGTGTAAGGTCACCTTACAGCAGGGCTTGACAAATTTGCTTTGAATCTAGGAGCCAGCTAAAATAGTTAGGAGCCAGTTTTTTTTAGTATAGTGTGGGTTGTCAGCGCCCGGGGTAATGAAACCCCTCTTAACAATCCTTTGGTGGTGTGGGAGGCCCCATAAGACGGTCGTTCGGGGTGCACTGATCAAAATAGGGGCCTACCTTAAATGGGAAAGGGGGAACATGAGGGGCCCTATACAGGGTTGGGGCGCTGACTGACTGCAGAGAAAGAGGCAGCCATGGAGGACATCAGTCACGGCTGTCACGAGATCCAATTTTTTCAGGATCCACAACGGCACGCGACAGGGCTGCCCCTTGTCTCTTCTGATTTTCATACTCTCCCTGGAGCCCTTCCTGTGCACTGTAAGGGTGGCCTCTGCCATTATCGGGTATTAAAAGGCATCGGGGATGCACAAAGTAGCCGCATTCGCGGACGATCTCATTTTTTTTCCTAATGGAGCCCATTACCTCCCTCCTGAACCTGCTTCAGTCCCTACAAGAGTAAGGCTCCCTTTTTTCCAAATTAATATATCCAAGTCCTCAATATTACGATGGATAAGGAGATGGCCAAATCATTGAGCACTGGGCAACTACCTCGATTCATTTTTGGTCGTTGACATCACCTCTGACCCCCTCAACCTGTGCTCGGCAAATTTTGCCCGACTACTTATACATCTTAGGGTGGACCTCCTCCACTGGCACCTGCTCACATTAACATGGTTTGGCCGCTGCAACGCTCTCAAAATGACCGTGTTGGCTAAACTACCATCATATGTTAGGGACACAAGGGATGTTCTCAAATTGCTCTCTATACAGGTCCCGGCGGGGGCCAGACTTGTGGGGATAGACGTGGAGAGCCTCTACACGTCTATCCCACACATATGGGGAATCAAAGCGGTTTCCCAGTTTCTCGAAGATGAATATCCGAACCTGGCGGCTCAGAATGAATTCATCTGCGAATTACTTGAGTTTATGCTGCAGAACAACTGCTTTCAATTTTTGGGCGTTAATTACCGCCAAATCCGGGGTACCAGTATGGGAGCCCCGTGGGCTCCGGCCTATGCTTGTTTGCATTTAGGCCTCTGGGAGAAGGAAACGGTGTACCAGTCCTCTATGTACCTCAGCCACTGTCTGGTGTGGCTGAGGTACATAGATGACGTGTTCATGGTGTGGACAGGGACAGAGGACCAATTGACTCTATTCATGAATGAATTGAATAATAATCAAAGAAATATTGTCCTTACCTACTCACATGACGATAGTACACTAGCTTTCCTAGACCTAAGGCTAACCATCAACAAAGGTCATATTATGACCCAAACATTTAGAAAGGACATTGCGGCCAACACCCTCCTGTTCGCCCAGAGCAATCATCCGAGGTCCCTTGTTCATGGAATCCCCACGGGACAATTTTTAAGGATTAGGAGAAATTGTTCTGATGAATCTGAATTCAGGAAAGAGGCAGATGAAATGTATCAGAGATTTAGGGAAAGAGGATACCCTCACAAGTCTCTGAGAAAAGCTAGAAAAAAGGCCTCCCTGATAAAACGTACTGATCTCCTTGTTGACTCCAAACCAGAGCCCCCCAATAAAAATCAATATCCTAGGATAGTCACTAAATTCGGGGCCCAGTGGAGGGAGGTGGGTGACATCATTGGTAAACACTGGCCGGTGTTGACCCTATCCCCCTCCATTGCACAAATAGTTGGATCCAGGCCCCTATTGACAGCCAGGAGAGCCAGAAATTTGAGTGATATACTGGTTCACTCTGAATATACAAGATCATCTAACAAGAGCAATTGGTTGACTGATCTCAAACCGGTATATGGAATGCACCCATGTGGCCATATCTGTAAATATATACACAAAACCAAAGAGTTTTTCAACTCTGATGGATCTAAAAGGTTTGAGATAAAACAATTTATCAACTGCTCTACAACTAAGGTAATTTACATGTTAACATGTCCATGTAACAAACACTATATAGGTAAGACCAAAAGAGCCCTACGTGTCAGAATAGGCGAACACATATCCAGTATTAAAAAGAAGGACGATGATCGACCTATTTCATTACATTTTGCTCAATTCCACCAAAAAGACCCTGAAGGGCTTCTGGTCAAGGGGATCTATGCGTTAGACTTGTCACCCAGCAGAGGTGATTATGATCAGATCCTTTTACAGAAGGAAAAGATGTGGGTATACAATCTCGGGACCCTGAATCCGCGGGGCCTCAATACTGAGTGCAGTCTACAACCCTTTTTAGAGGAATAACCCCTCCTAACCTATATCCCATTTTTTCTATATATATATATTTCAGTGTGTATATACATATACCCTCATATAGATATGTAATTTTTGATACATTTTGATACTATGGACATGCTTCCATAATATCTTTTCACCCTTGTACGTGGGATGGCTCGGGTAGACTGGGCTGGAAATAGTAAACATTAGACGGGTATGTTGCCCGTGATACTAACTAATCCTTAATCCAAACCTAATGTAGCAGGTACTGCTCAGCTAATAAAATGTATCACCTGGTGTGTCTTCTAACCTTCTATCTCTTTTAAATGGGCCAATATGAAGTTATTCTTTCAGTCTGTTGGTGATCCTTTTAATTTATTTTCTTTATCTTTATCATTTTTCTGTGTGACGAATGCTAATGTGTGAGAGAGGCAGCTGTTGAGACTGATTACTTATGGCTATTTGTTTTCAGCATTTGAGTATTCATTGACCTGTTATTATATATATTTAGCTCTTTTGACTAGTGACATCTAATGGTCATGAAGTATAATTACATGCAATTTGCCAAATGATATATATAGCCCCGATCTCCAGCTCCTCCCTAGCTCTGAGGAAATTGGAGTCCAGCCAATGAAACGCGTCAGCAGTGCGTCATCACGCACGTGACGTGGGAGGGGAGTGAGGAAGGGCGGAAGTAATCTGTGCCCATGGCCCGTGATCAGGTGACCAAACTCGTGGTCAATCCCGCCAGCTGATGAACACCCGATCACTTGGACCCGTCCGGATCTGCCCAGGAAAGACCCGCTAATGCCCGCTGCTGATCGATGTCATCTCCACTGTGGGACCGTCTAGGAGCATAGCTCCAGAGCAACGTTCGATCTGGTGAGGCAATTCCGATTTAGACTCCTATGCTGTGCTTTCTATGATACACAGTGACGCCTTGGGTATGCTTATTTGGAGTGAACTGATTTAAACTGCCGGTCTGCTGAGCCACCGATGATGTGGCCCATCTATGAGATAATTCTTGTCTCCTTCTATGGTACCGACGCAGTATTCTCCATATGTTAATTCACCAAGCCACCCTGCTCTATCTTTATGGAGAGCCTCACCATCCCTGCAATACGTGATTTATCTGGGCATCCGTTATTTGTCACTTTGCTATTTAGACTGCCATACTAATACTTCCTACCCTCCCAGCCAGGCCACATCCAATCACCCGGATAGTGCTGTATCATTCTATGAGACTACCAGTTGGTCATTTATGAATGAGTGTGTCTGGGTTTATGTTGTTTGAGATGTGTGAGCAGCTGCTATTCCCCTCCCTGTCCGAGACAACATTGTCTTTTTAATTTATTTTACTTGTGGTTAAATCCTTCTCTGATTCCTTATTATTTCTGTCGGTTGTTCCCTTAATATTTTTGTACTTTCAATAAACATTGTATAATTTTTCATATTTTTGCTTTTTTGCTGTTTGTGCTCCATTGGCCCCTTTTCCGGTTGGTCCTTTTGGGGGTCTCTTCCCCTACATCGGGTTTTCTTTACGTGTTGCTCAGGGTGCTGTACTTGATGCAGGCCCTACCAATTCGCCTTCTCCCAGTGTTTTTCAAAAAGGTTAGTTCCTTGTTTTGACACTTTGTCTGGTCCCACCGCAAGCCCCGCATCTGACTCAAACATCTTTTTCTTCCAAAGCATAATTTAGGCTACATTTGCAGGTGTTTAGCTCTGGTGTGTGTCATGAGTTATGCACGCCCATGACGACCAGCTAACCACGACTTGGTTCAGTGACTGTGGTTATATGGGGGAACTTATACTGAGCGAGCAGTAATACTTCACTGTACTTCCAGAGCCCGCACTACCTTTGGCTACCACTAGAGGTAAACTCCAATCTAGCTGGCTGACCACACACAGGCAGATACCAATCTTACATACAATCTGGTGCACTCTAAGGGTTGGGGAGCAGTCTAGCAATTGGTACACACTTCTAGGGTTTCTCCAGCTATTCTATAAGCTAAACCCCATTGTTAATCACTCCTCCCACTGCCCACACACAATAAACAATAGCCTGCCACCACCCAACAGCTTATCCGCAGTCTGGTCTGCTGGGCCACCACACACATACAGATCTCTGTCTGGCAGATCTGTTAGTTTACAATCTGCATGAAATCTGCCAACACACAGAGCAATTGCATACCGATTGGCATGTAGCTTAGACTAAGTATTTAGGCACTAAAACGCAACAACAATCTCTCCAGCGATATGAGCCCTAGCTTAGTACACAGAAGTCAATTATTAACTTTATAATTTAATATCCCGAAAGTGGGCAGTGCATAAGAAAATATATACAAAGAAAAAGGAGTTACAAAAAATACAAGATCAACAGACTTAACATTACAATTATACAATTGGCAATTTGCTATGAAAATAAAAAGGTATAAAAACAGAAACAAACTTTACCAAAGCTTATTTCTGGACAGAAGTACGGTATGATGGAAAATCATATGGAGCAACCCATCTATATCTCAGGCTCTCCAATTTATTGAAATATGGATGAGGGCTGGACGTTAGCCTTTGTCCAATCAACCCAGGGGGGGGGGTGTTCCCATCCCAGCCCACAGGTATTTCATGTTCTGAAATGAGCAGCGTCAAATTGGATCAGAACAGTGCTGGTCGCTGGGTCGTGGATAGGATTTCCCACACCAGCACATCGCTCCAATCGCGACAGTGCCAGTCACTGCCTACCTGCCGCAATCAGGCGCCATCTAAAGGTTTTGTGTGTTTTGCTAAGGTTATAAACCTGCTACAAATACAGATTGACATGTACTTGTGGCCCAAGATGTGTACGATCAAAAATAATTATTTTCATCTCTCTGCCACTAATATTTCAGATTTTATGAGAGATAAAATGTATTCCTTAGATCTCTTAAGTTTGTAGACCGTACGGAGCCTTCTCCTGCCCCCTGCGGATCCTTGTAGCCACACTGGCTAGGGCTTTTGTTTGAAGCTTCAAGAAGGTGACAATCTATGTTTACTCTGATGAGGAATATTTATTGGCATCTAGGTGTTAACTCGATCCTTGGAGCTGACTCTGTCCTTTTCAAGCGCTAATGAAAGAACATATGTGCATGACTGATATTGAATACTGTATTGTTAATAACATAGAAATAAACTACATCCACAAGTATACTACTTCTATATGGGTCTGGATCAGGATTGGCCAGCAGATCGCCCTGCGGATCCACTTCATCCACTGGCCACTGACTACCTACTGAAAGGGTACAGGCAAATCTGTCATTGTTTACCGTCATCATTTTCAGCCTCTGGCCCTGGTCATCTGGTGGTACTCTATTAGCTAGCACACCCAGATGTTTGAGGCTGGCACAAGGACGTTCCTGGGTGGTCTGGACCTAGTTCCATGGCCTGGGTACCAGGGCCTCCACCCTCTGACCTGTCTCCCACATTTCTGTTCCTTCTGCCTCAGCAGAGGACCTGTCAGCACAACACCTGAATTCCTCTAGGCTGACACCAAACCTATCAGCCTTCAGGAATGCAGTACCATCAGCTGCAACCTCTGAGAGAGCAGATTCAAATGGGATCAGTTTTCCCCATCAGCCTGTGGCCCTTCCCCTGCTGTGCACAGCAACAAATCATGATACTCGTAGCTGTGGGGACAGAGGACAAGGACACAGAAGACTTTATTCTGCCAGGGGTCATTGCCTGACCCGTGTCACACCCTCCTACTCAGTCCTTCTCAGCAGAAGGTCTGCCAGTTCAACACCTGAGCTCTTCTGGGCCAACATCAAACTTATCTGACAGAAAGTACTCAGTGTTGTCAGCTGCAGCTGCTGAGGTGGTAGGCCCTGATGGCGCCGGATTTGCCCCATCCCCCTATAGTCTTCCCTCTGTGACACACACGAATCTGCTGTGGCAGTATTCACAACAGTAGTGACAGAGGAGGTGCTCACAGAAGACTGGATTCCTCCAGGGGTTGTCCTCTGACTCACGTCACACATTTCTACCCTATCCTCAGTAGAACGTCTGTTGGCACAACACCTAAACTCCACTGGGCTGGCATCAAATGTATCAGCCTCTAGGAACTCAGTCCGGTCAGTCACAGCTGCTGAGGGAGTGAAAGGTTGGGTCAGATTTGCCCCCTCCCCTTGTGGTCCTTCCTCTGGGATGCACAGCCCAGAATCCACAATGGCGGTACTGGTAGCTGTGATGACAGAGGAGCAGACCACAGAAGACTTTGTCTCACATAGGGTTACAGGCACACCTTGCTTGTCCTTGCTAGGAACTGTTAACACACACTTTGCCTTTTTAGCAGGTACTTCAAAGCACTCCCTTTCTTCACAGTTACAGTACCACAATCCTGTTCCCAGGACACTCTCATCCCAACATCCCCAGCTGGCGGTCTGTCAGACAGACCCCTGAACTCCTCCAAGCTGATGTCAATTTTAACAGCCTCAGGGGACTCAGAGCTATCTGCCACAGATGCCAGGGAGACAACAGTGTGAGGGGACCTCAGGTCTGCTTGGCCAAGTTCACAAGGGTCTGACCCAGTTGGATCCAGCCCTTCCACAGAGAGTTCCTCTGTAGCAGTGGGCAGTGACCAGTTTGGGGTTAGACCGGTGAGCTCCGGGAGTCACCACTGCAGCAGAGGAAAGGTCTGCACGGCACAGATCATGACATTTTACATCACACAAAACATCAATTTTAGAGTTATTATGATTTAGCTTCCTCTCTGGCCCCTGGCTCCAGAAACCCATTAGGGCCAGGACCTGGCACACAGTCATTAGCCCCCTGACCCTCCCCAGAGTTCCCAATATACACTGAGTCACCCAATAGTACTTTACGTGAATCTGGGGCTTCAGGTGGAGATGCAGGTTTCAGGGGGGCTGAATTTGGTGCATAATGGGCTATCAACCGCCCCAGATCAGTACCCGATAGTACATTAGTGGCATTTGCTATGCCCACTTCTCTCACTTTGCTTTTAGATCCTTGGGGAAAAGCAACATAAGCTGTAGGTAACAGGGATGACTCTTCCAACCCCTGTGATAACTGTGGCTTTCTTTGGGACCACATCCTCACGGCTCCTCGATCCTGAAAGAGCTTGGACATTGTGGCTCCCATATCTCGGAGTCCGACTTAAACGTTGCCTAAGGTAACCAGCTGCAGGCTATCCGCATGGCCTCCTACATTAGTGGGATTTGCTCTGCCCACTTCTTTCACTTGGCTTTCAGATTACCGGTTAAACGAAACACAAGCCATAGGCACGGCAAGGATTGCTCCTCCACCTCCTGTGATGACCACGGCTTCCCCTGGGATCACATCCTCACAGCTCCTCAATCCTGGAAGAGCTAGGACATCCTCTGAACCCATACCTCGGAGTTTGACTGTAACGCTGTTACTTGCAGTAATTGGCTGCAGGTAATCTGCTCAGTCTCCTAATTTTCCATAACAAGCAACACAGTAGGGGGTGCACTTTTCACACTTGGTGGTGGGCTAGGCCTCCTCATCTTTGGACAAAGGCTTGAGCAATGTCCACCTTGGTTACCGACAAAACACTTAAAGGTATCCATAGATGTAGGTCTGGCTCTTGTAGTTCTTGATGCAGATGGAGGTGACATTGCATTTCCATGTTGGATTTGGGCCCTCCTCAGTTTGTGCTCTCTCTCTATTTGCTCCATCCGCTGTTGGTGCTTTTTTCAGGTTGTAGTAAACTGGAAATGAACTGAAACTGCAACTCGGGGTCATCACTTCCCAAAAGCTGTAGGTCTGTTCCCAGAGACCAACCCTATTTGCGCTGTGATTTCTTCTGCTGAGAGAGTCTGGGAGCAGTCACACCAAATCACGCAGTCATCTGGAGTGGTTCATTTGCAGGGTTCAGATGGCATGGTGTCCTGTTCTCTCGTTCTCTATCAGCGCACCCAGAAGCTGGTACCTCATCTTGCCAACGGTATTGATGCCCTTTAGATCACAGAGGTCAGTCACGGTCTCATCGTATTGACTCAAGTAAAAGCGGATTATCTCATCGGCTACCATCTTCAAGTGTTCGCCCAAATAAAAGATAGAAGAGAAAAACGAAAGGGGGTGGGGAGCAAATAGCCAAGTATGTCTGTTACAAAAACAAAAATTATGCACTGGCCACCACTAGAGGGAGACTCAACTCCAATCCAGGTGGCTGGCCACACACAGGCAGATACCAATCTTACATACAATTTGGTGCACTCTAAAGCCTCATTACGGTTCGACGGTCGTACAACCGAACGGACCAAATCGTGTGTTGGATAATGTAACTTGCATACTGACATGCACTACATGATCGTACCACCAAGCCGAACGTAGTGACGTGTTATGAACGTATAAAGAGAAAGTTCAAGTGCATGTAATTTGTGTCCGGCCGTTCCTGACTTCTGAGCATGCGTGTTTTGCATAGTACAACTTGTTGGACCTACTTCTCTGTACACATGATACAATGGTCGTACAACCGCTTGTTGGTACTACCAAAGTTTTCTAGTTTGCTCATACAACTCCTGTTGTGCGACTGTTGTACATCGTCTGTTCTAATCGCGCGTACTAATGGTCAGATTAGCATATGACCTGTTGCATACGACCGTCGAACAGTGTGTACAAGGCTTACAGCTTGGGGAGCAATCTAGCAATTAGTACACACTTCTAGGGTTTCTCCAGCTATTCTATAAGCTAAACCCCAGTTTTAATTACTTTTCCCACTGTCCAAACCCACAATAAATGATAGCCTGCCACCACCCAACAGTTTGTCCACATACTGGTCTGCTGGGCCACCACACATATACAGCTCTCTATCTGGCAGATCTGTTAGTTTACAATCTGCATGCAATCTGCCAACACGCAGAGCAATTGCATACCGAATGGCACGTAGCTTAGACTGAGTATTTAGGCACTAAAATGCAACAACAATCTTACCAGAGTTATGAGCCCTAGCTTATTACACAGAAGTGACTTATTCATTTTATAATTTAATATCCCGAAAGAGGACAGTGCATAAAAAAATATATACAAAGAAAAGGGAGTTACAAAAAATACAACAAAATAAGCAGATATACAATTGGCAATTCGCTATGAAAATAAAATAGTATAAAAACAGAAACAAACTTTACCAAAGCTTATCCCTGGACAGAAGTATGTCAGAAAACAATATGGAGACTCCCCAGTTTTGAACTGACTTTGTGGAAACACCCCATACATATCTCAGGCTCCCCAATTTATTGAAATATGGATGTGGGCTGGACGTTAGCCTTTGGCCAATCAACCCAGGGGGGGATGTTCCCATCCCAGCCCACAGGATGTTTCATGTTCTACAATGACCAGCGTCAATGTCACGTACCTGGTGGTGGAGTCTGCAGTAGCCGAGGACAGCCTCTCTTACAATCCTGACTCAGGAGCCCCCGATATGGAGGACAGCAAGAGTGCAGAATGGCACGAGTGCTTAACTGGAACACAGGTGCGATGGTCGCAGGCAGGGCTGGAGATGCAGCGAGCTGGAGCAGAGGAGAAACTCAGGAGAACAGCTGACACATAACTCTGTTGGGCTGGACCAAGCAGGTGATGCTGGATGAGAAGGCTAGAAGCAGACCGGAACAGACAGCAGCCAGGCAGATCTGGAACCGAGGAGTAGGCAGAAGAATGGTCGGACACGAACCGGGTCGTCAACAGGCGGGCAGCGAGGTACCAAGGAGCAGGCAAAAGAGTCGTCAGGAGAAGCCAAAGGTCAGGGCAGGCAGATAGCAGCGTTGTCAGGATCAAGCTGGTAAATCAAGGAACAGGTATAGCTGATGAACAGGTAACAGGATACTCAGGAACGCTGTAGACCAAACGGCATTGGTCTCATGTCACTGTTCCATTTAAATAGTCCCTTTGGCGCCAAGAATGATCACGAACGGGAGTGCGCGCTTCCCGGTCGCGTGTGTGCACGAACGTTCGTGCCGTCCGTCCCTTCGTGCACGCGCCTGAGCACCGTGTTCCTTCGTATGGAAATACGAGTTCTTCTTCTTTCCTGACATTGCCCCCCCCAATGGGCAGCCTCCGGATGCCCAAACGGGCCAGTTTTTCAGGGTGTGCTCTCTAGAAAGCCTGCATCAATATTGGGGCGTGAACTTTGGTTTCGGGTTCCCAAGAACTTTCTTCCGGACCATACCCTTTCCATCTAATGAGGTACTGCACCTGATTACCCCTTTTCCTGCAGTCTAAGATGGTTTCAACTTCAAATTCCTCCTCTCCATCAATAATCACAGGTTCGGGTGGTTTGGTGCTTTGCCCTGGAAAGGGATTAGAGGTTGCGGGTTTTAACAGGGCTACATGAAAAACTGGGTGGATTCGCATAGAATCTGGTAATTCTAGTTCATAGGCCACATCATTAATCTTTTTCTTCACCGGAAATGGTCCAATGAACCAGGGTCCCCGTTTTTTAGATGGACAAGCCAGTTTCAAGTTTGCGGTAGACAACCAAACTTGCTCCCCTGGCTCCAGGTTCAGCTCACCTCGTCTTTTTTTATCATACGCCTTCTTGTAATCTTCCTGGGCTTTAGACATCATTTCTTGTAACAACTTGTTATTGGTACTGAAGAAGTCCATAGTATCCTGCACGGCAGGAACTGTACTTTCGGGGATGGAGCTGGACAGAAAGGATGGATGAAAACCATAATTGGCAAAGAACGGAGACTGATGGAGGAGTGCACAGAATTATTATAAGCGAATTCAGCCATTGTTAGTAAGGATACCCAGTCATCTTGGGAAAAAGAGGAAAAACATCTCAGGTATTGTTCTAAAGTCTGATTAGTCCTTTCAGTTTGCCCGTTGGACTGTGGGTGATAGGCTGAAGAGAATGAGAGTTCAATCTTCAATGCCTCGCATAACGCTTTCCAGAATCTGGAGGTAAATTGTACTCCTCTATCCGAAACAATGTTGACAGGTATTCCATGGAGCCTGATGACTTCTATAACAAAGGCTTTGGCGGTTTCAGGGGCAGAGGGTGTGCCCTTCATGGGTATGAAGTGGGCCATCTTAGACAGTCTGTCTACCACTACAAAAATGGAGGAAAATCTGACAGGGGCAATTCGACAATGAAGTCCATTGAGATCATTTTCCAAGGTCTTTCTGGGACTGGTAGCGGTCTCAATAGTCCCCAAGCCTTGTTCTTACTACTCTTGTTTTGGGCACACGTGGTACAAGATTCCACATACCACTTACAGTCCTCCTTCACTTGAGGCCACCAAAAAGTGTGTTGGAGTAACTCAGCAGTTTTAAAGGCACCGAAATGCCCTGCGAGTTCATGATCATGGCACAATCCCAAAACCGCGGTACGTACTTTCTCAGGTATGAAAATTCTGTTATCATGCCACAATAGCCCCTCTCTGTACTGGAGCTTGTTCCCAGGAAAAGTAACACATTCAGCAGACAGATGTTTGATTCGTGACAACAGATCTTCCTGGAGCAAGAAAAAATTCCCAGAGGATAGAATGGTGTCAGAAGATGGAGGATTCCCAGACTCATTGAACATACGTGAGAGTGCGTCTGGTTTGGTATTTTTGGATCCCAGCCTGTAGGTTATGTGGAAGGAAAATCTGGAAAAGAACAGGGCCCATCTGGCCTGGCGTGGCTTTAGTCTTTTTGCAGTCCTCAAATATTCCAGATTTTTGTGATCAGTATAGATTAAGATCGGATGTGCCGCCCCTTCCAGTAAGTAACGCCATTCTTCTAATGCTGCCTTGATTGCCAATAACTCTCGGTCACCTACATCATAATTCCTCTCAGGTGTAGATAATTTGCGAGAGAAGAAGGCGACTGGGTGTAATAGAGCTTTGGCACCTTGCCGCTGGGAGAGTACAGCCCCAACCGCTGTTTCAGACGCATCCACCTCAAGGACATATGGAAGGACCGGATCAGGATGCTTTAGAATAGGGGCTGACGTAAACAGATTCTTGACAGTTTCAAAAGCAGATTGTGCCTCTAAGCACCAACAGAATCAAACACCTTGCCTGATCAACTGGGTAATGGGTGAAATAATGGCAGAAAATCCCTTGATAAACTTTCGATAAAAATTAGCGAATACCACAAAATGTTGGATTCCCTTTTTATCACTGGGTGCAGGCCAATCCAGAATGGCGGAAACCTTCTGAGGATCCATCTTGATGCCTTCAACAGAAATAATCAGTCCCAAGAATTGGATGCTTTGTTGTTCAAACATACATTTTTCAGGCTTGGCATAAAGTCCATGTTGTCTCAAACGTTCCAGGACACGTAAAACATGTTTGCGATGTTCCTTCAAAGATGATGAGAAAATCAAGATATCGTCCAGATAAATGATGACAAAAAGATCAAGATAGTCTCTGAAAATGTCATTTACAAAATGTTGGAACATGGCAGGTGCGTTACAGAGTCCGAATGGCATTACTAAGTATTCAAAATGCCCAAAACGGGTGCGAAAGGCAGTTTTCCATTCGTCGCCCTCTTGGACAAGATTGTATGCACCGCGGAGGTTCAGCTTGGTAAAAATGACCACCGTTCCAAGTCTCTGGAATAGTTCAGGTACCAATGGAAGAGGGTAGCGGTTTTTAACTGTGATTTTGTTCAGTTCTCTGTAATCAACGCAAGGCCGCAGAGAGTGATCTTTCTTTTCCACAAAGATGCCTGCACCAGCTGGTGATGTGGAGGGCCGAATGAATCCTCTTTCTAAATTCTCATCCAAGTAGGTTTTAAGAGCACCCAGTTCAAGTTCAGATAGCGGAAAGATTCTCCCAAACGGGACTTCAGTTCCTGGCAAAAGTTCAATGTGGCAATCATAAGGCCGATGTGGCGGGAGAGCTTCTGCCCCTTTCTTACTGAAAACGTCCAGGAAAGCATGGTACACCTCAGGCACAGACTGACGGGCTTCTAAGTCGACATCAGCGTCCAAACAAGACAAGGTAGAGAGGGAACTGGAGTTTTCCTGTAGACAGTGCTGGGAGCAGTAAGCCGATTGAAACTGAATCTCCCCCTTGGCCCAGTTGATGAGTGGATTATGTGCCTGTAGCCAAGGCATACCCAGGATGACGGGAAACAACGGGGATGCTATGGCGTCCAGGTGTAAGAGTTCATGGTGGGTGCCGGTGATGGTGGCAAGCAATGGTGCTGTTTCGTGGGTGACTAGTCCTGATTTAATTGTTGACCCGTCTGCTAGGTGAACAGTCATTCCCCGGGCTTTAGGCTGAAGCGGAATCTGGTGCTTGATGACAAAGGACAGGTCAATGAAACAGCTACAGGCTCCGGAATCAATAATGGCAGGGACCAGGACATTCTTGTCTGGAAGCTGGAACGAGATAAGCACAGAGATTTGAGCAGGGTGTCCGGAACAAGTAGGCACAGGATCAGATGTGACAGTCAGACACTTACGCAGCTTTGCTGGACAAGTCCTCACATAATGTCCCGGAGCCCCACAGTACATGCAAAGATTGTTCAACCGACGTCGCTGGCGTTCTTCAGCTGAAAGGGAAGGACGGAGTAAGCCCAACTGCATGGGTTCAGGGGCGTCAGGCGGAGAAGCAGCCGGAGGTGGCACCACAGGAGTAGAGAAGACAGGGCCTCTAGGTAACATCCAAGTGGGACGAGATGTGCCTGCCTGACGTTCAGATCGTTTTCCCCTTAGACGTCGATCGATCTGGATTGACAGCTTAATCAGAGCGTCTAAAGTCTGTGGGATTCCGACTCATGCCAGTTTGTCTTTAAGGGGATCAGAAAGGCCCAGGCGGAATTGGTAGCATAGAGCAGCATCGTTCCAGTTGGTATCGGAACTCCAACGTCTGAAATCAGATACATAGTCCTCTGCTGCTCTACGCCCTTGCTGGAGTGCATGCAGGGCCGCTTCAGCTGTTGCAGACTGGTGTGGATCCTCATACAGCTGTGACATGGCTTGAAAGAAGGATGTCAGATCCCCCAGAGATGCTGCTTTCTGTTCGAGGAGCCGGTGTGCCCAGGACTGAGGTTCCCCTTGCAATAGAGAAATTACGAATCCCACCTTTGTTGCTTCCAGTGAGAAGGTGTGGGGTTGCAAAGCAAAATACAGTTCGCATGCGTTGCGGAAGGAACGGAATCTGCTGCGTTCACCGGAGAACTTGTCAGATGGCGGAACTCTGGGCTCTGGAGGCATCATGACTACAGTAGGTGAAGCTGCTGAGCTGGAGGATGCAGTGGGCTGACTGGTGTTGGATGAAGTTGGTGCTGAAAGTTTCTGTACACGTTCCTCCAAGTGATGGTAGCCTTCTTGAAGATCTTTAACAGCCTGCGTAAGACCAGTAAGATGTCGGCAAAGTTCATCCATGGGAGAGGGTCCCGTCGCAGACTCGGACATGGCCGTTTGGTATTGTCACGTACCTGGTGGTGGAGTCTGCAGTAGCCGAGGACAGCCTCTCTTACAATCCTGACTCAGGAGCCCCTGATATGGAGGACAGGAAGCTCAAGAGTGCAGAATGGCACGAGTGCTTAACTGGAACACAGGTGCGATGGTCGCAGGCAGGGCTGGAGATGCAGCGAGCTGGAGTAGAGGAGAAACTCCGGAGAACAGCTGACAAATAACTCTGTAGGGCTGGACCAAGCAGGTGATGCTGGATCTGAAGGCTGGAAGCAGACCGGAACAGACAGCAGCCAGGCAGATCTGGAACCGAGGAGTAGGCAGAAGAATGGTCGGACACGAACCGGGTCATCAACAGGCGGGCAGCGAGGTACCAAGGAGCAGGCAGAAGAGTCGTCAGGAGAAGCCAAAGGTCAGGGCAGGCAGATAGCGGTGTCAGGATCAAGCCAGTAAATCAAGGAACAGGTATAGCTGATGAACAGGTAACAGGATACTCAGGAACACTGTAGACCAAATGGCATTGGTCTCATGTCACTGTTCCGTTTAAATAGTCCCTTTGGCGCCAAGAATGATCACGAACGGGAGTGCGCGCTACCCGGTCGCACGTGCGCACGAACGTTCGTGCCGTCCGTTCCTTCGTGCACGCGCCTGCGCACCGTGTTCCTTTGTATGGAAATACGAGTTCTTCTTCTTTCCTGACAGTCAAATTGGATCAGAACACTGCTGATCACTGGGTCGTGGATAGGGTTTCCAACACCAGCGCATCACTCCGATCGCGACAGTGCCAGTCACCTCCTACCTGTCGCAATCAGGTGCCATCTAACAGTTTTGTGTGTTTTGCTAGAATTCTAAACACGCTACAAATACAGATTGACATGTGCTTGTACCCCAACATGTGTACAATCAAAAGGAATTATTTTCGTCTCTCTGCCGCTAGCATTTCAGCTTTTATGAGAGATAAAATGTATTCCTTAGACCTCTTAAGTTTGTAGACCGTGTGGAGCCTTCTCCTGCCACCTGCAGATCCTTGTAGCCACACTGGTTAGGACTTTCTTTTGAAGCTTCAAGAAGGTGACAATCTATGTTTATCCTGATGGGGAACTTTTATTGGCATTTAGGTGTCAACTCGATCCTTGGAGCTGGCTCTGTCCTTTTCAAATGCTAATGAAAAAACATATGTGCATGACTGATATTGAATACTATATTGTTAATAACACAGAATTAAACTACATCCACCATTATACTACTTCAATAGATCCCATCACATCTTGCTAAGGCAAAACTAGCCTATGCTTACACACTTACATTTATGTTACAGTGTGAATAGCAGAGGCAAAAATCTGCTGATTACTACTGCTGTTTTTGACATGTGTGAGCGGCTAGCCCCAAGCCTGCATACTTTAATGACAGGTCGCTGGTGGCTGCGGTTATTTGTGACTGTTCACACAGTCAGCGATCACCTGTGGTAATCGCTACTGGACACGCACAAGGTGTGTTCTGCAGTGATCACCAGCAGTAATTAATGGCTGCGTGAACAATCACGAATAAAGTGGCTGCTTACAGTCTGTCATAAAAGTGTACTGTACAGCCACGACAGGTGCAGCTAGCCTCCCACAGGTGTCAAAACAGCAACAGGAATCAGCTGCTATTCACATTGTAGCTAAACACCTGTGCAAATGTATCCTCAGAACAGGGTTTGGGGGCTACTACTTTAGAACAAAAGGCAGTTCTGTAGTAGTAGTTACCAAAATCCTGTTCTAAAGTAGTAGTTACAAACCCTGTTATAAAGTGGTAGTTCCCAAAAGCAGCTCTAAAGCAGTGGTTACCAAGCTCTTTTCTAAAGTAGTAGTTCCCAATAGAAATAACTACTACTTTGTAACAGAGTAGTAGAACTACTACTTTAGAACTGCTATTGGGAATTACATACAACTTTAAAACAGCTGTTGGTAACCACTACTTTAGAACTTCTATTGGTAACTACAACTTTTAGAAGCCATAATATCCCTGCTGGACAAATAGGACGTACGGTATGTATACATTTAGTCAAGTGTTTTATAAAAGCAGTTGCCAATAGATGTTATAAAGTAGTAGTTACCAATAGTTCAACTTAAAGCTTTTCCCAGAGTTTGGCTTTAAGGTGTTCACCTTTACAGATAAAATGTAAAAGTGAACTATCACCAGATGCTCTGTCCCCCCCCCCGGTCCTGAACTGTCAGGGTTCCCACAGCCACTTCAGCAATCCAGTATTTAAATCCCCAAATACAGTGGTGGGACAGATGAGCAGGGCGGTACAGTGGTGGGACAGAAGAGCAGGGAGGGCAGTGGTGATAGGTAGACAGGGGGGTAGGCTGCCCAGTTGACCC
>BLSH010365515.1:1005983-1027443 GCA_018402905.1 Glandirana rugosa
TTTGATCCGCACGATCGAACCGGTGGGTCTTGCGGTCTCTTCACGCCGCTTTTATGTACCTCATAAAACACCCCTCTCCCCGACACAGGACCATTTTATACTAAGGTCTAGGAATTAGAATAGGAATATTTACCTAGGAAGTAAAATTGATGAGAGCAGACACACAAAAAAGTACACCTTTTCTCTACAAGATACACACGAAATAAGAACGAGGTTCTCTCGTTAAATTGGAAGTAAAGAGGTACTCTATGTTTAGAGTGGAAGACTTTACTTAAAACCACACGTCCCCAACACGAGGTATATGTGTTTGTGTTTTACAACAACCGCAATTTTTAAAAGTTGTTAATGCATCATGTTTTTGGTCTTCATGCATGGAATGCATGAACGCCAACAACATTTTGTGTTTGTGTATATGGAGCACAACCCCTGCACACCAAAATTCATTTCAGAAGGTGAGATTTGTATCTCATGGAGAAATGAAGGTTAAATTGCTCTCTTGGAGCAAGAATAAAGCACACATAGAACATCTCTTTTCCACATGAAAAAACACACAGACGAGAGTAGTTAAAATGAAGGATCCATTTATAAGGATAAGATTAAGGATCTGGAATCATATTTTACCAGGACACAGCCCCTCTCCCCACAAAATACTCCATGTATTTTCGCCGCACTTCTCTGGCGTTCTGGGTGGCCAAGCTAGCACGCCTAGTTTCAAGGTCCGCCATTGCATCGGACAGACGGCTTTCTGTAGATGGTGCTGTACTTGTGCCTGGCCGGGCTGCATCTGGGTCAGTGGGTCCACTTGAAAGGTAACTGCTGGCATTCCTGCATAAATAATTGTGCAGGATGCAGCAGCAAAGCACAATATGGTTAATTTTGTATAACGCCAAGTTGAAACAGAAACAGTAGAAACAGGCGAAATCTGTTTGCCAAAATGCCAAAAGCGTTCTCCACCACTCTGCGAGCACGTGAGAGTCGATATAGTTGAAAATCCGCTGGTCAGCGGTCAGGTTCCGTTGCGAAAACGGCTTCATGACGTGTTCGCCAAGCCCAAAAGCCTCATCCACAACAAACACGAAGTTAAGACCCTCCACGTTGTGCTCTGGAGGTGGCAAGTTCAAGGTGCCATTTTGAAGCCGCCTGTAAAATTCCGTCTTCATGATGACACCACGATCGGACTTCCGGCCATTCTTCCCCACATCGAGGTACAGAAACTCATAATTTGCCGAGACTATGGCCAGCATGACAATACTATAAAACCCCTTATAATTATAGTAGTAAGAGCCCGAGTTCGGTGGTGGTAGAATCCGCACATGTTTGCCATCAATAGCACCCCCGCAGTTTGGGAAATTCCATTGCTGCATGAACTGGGCAGCAACTTCCTGCCACGGCTGGGGATTGGAAGGAAACTGTAGATAAAAAATAAAAAAAAAACATTAATCTTTGTTAAAAAAAATGTTCAACATACAAATGCAAGGGCAACATAAGGCTAGACTTCCATTCCCAGCTCAGTCAAGATGTAAGGACATGGGTGAAGCACAACCTCTAGAAAATAGACTGGGCTAATTACACTTTGCCAACCATATTAAAAAAAAAATAGATCACATGAAGTAAAATAAGTAAAAAATAATGCAGCCCTTGCAGTACACGTTTTGGGAAAATAGTAGGGAAATGTCACCAGCAAAAGATGGAGAGTGTGTATAGGAGATTACATTTCAGGAGATACAGTAGTTTTAAATGATGTACCTTTATGGGAGCATGGGGCTTATGTTTCCCATAATAAGAACACCTCAAGCACTCTGCCTGTTTGGAAACCAAAATGTATGTGGCAAAAGTGTGTGTTTAGAGGGGGGGAGGGGGAATTAGAAACTGCATCTGACATAAATAATTGTGGCATTAGCCAGGACTGACACACTGGGCCATTCAACAACATCTGCCCACTGGCCAGGGGTGTAGACATGTTGCAGCCCCAGTAGGAACAATACACTCTGTCACACTTGAGAGATGAAGCCTGCCAAGCATGACCCAGCAAAGTGTGCAGTGCATGCTAGTGTGAAATCCAAGGGCTTCCAAAAGCAGTGCACAGACAACACAGCCTCACTCAATGCTTGCAATAAGACCTTGTGAAGACCGTGAAAGCATAGTTGATACAGGTCCAAAATTTTAACAAGTTGTGGTCCAGGGGGGCCTCACCTTGTGGGGAAAGTTGGTTAGTTATGTCGCCTAGAGTTCAGGAGAATGGTCTCCCCAAACGGGATGCCCCCCTCCCATAGACTCCAATGTTAAACACTGCTAAAGTCTTGGTTGTAAGGCCCCGTTGAGACACTGTAGCCCCTTACAACAGTACTGCCTGTACCCCCTGATGCCAGCCCTCTGATAGGGTGGCCACATGATTCCATTAATCCAGGACACATACTAATTACACAGGTTCTGTGGCTGATTAAGGTGGTAATTAAACTCACTTGGTGCCTTATCTGCATTAAATCAGCCTCAGAACCTGTGTAATTCATATGTGTCCTGGATTAAAGGGATGATGTGGCAACCCTACCCTCTGAATGTGTATGGACACTGGACAACATGCTGGGGAGGCATGCAGAGGAAAAAAAGGGGGGTGAAAAAAGCCTAGAGCATGCATGAGGCCAAATAAGACATTCACAGCATATTGTAATGTTAATAATTAGGTATTGGCAAAAAGGGCAAATACTATATTATCAAACAGAAACACATAAAATATGGTATTAACATGAAACATACCTTAATATAGTCCTCCTGCAGAACCTGGATGATGGCTGAACATGTCTCCGGAATAATGACTCCAAGAGCCTGGGGGGAGATGCCTGTGGTGAACTTGAGGTCCTGCAGGCTTCTTCCTGTCGCCAGGTATCTCAGGGTAGCAATGAGCCTTTGCTCAGGGGTGATAGCAAGGTGCATGCAGGTGTCCGCCTTCTGAATATAGGGGGACACCAGTGCCAAGAGGTGGCTAAAGCAGGGGTCCGTCATCCGGAGATAATTCCTGAAATCATCAGGATTATTCTCCTGGAGCTCCCTGACCAAAGCCATATGACCAAATTGATCAAGGTTAAGCAACCAATTCTTGGTCCAGCAACTCCTCTCTCTCCTTCTCCTACGTTGGTTTCGGGTCCAAGCCTGAACTCCTAGGCCAACAGCAGCGAGATTTCTCTCTCGAGAAGGCAACATCGTTGACGAACGAGCGTCCAGAAACGAGCCAAAGAACGATCCAAAGAGAACGATCTGAAGAACGTCTGAAAGTCGCGAATCAACACACACCAAACTTCAACTAACACGAGATTAGATGAAGGAGCCCAAAGGGTGGCACAACGATACCAGCACTTCCTCTTTATACGCGCGTTCGCGTCATCACGTTCGGCCGGTCGTACGTTGTACACACGACCGTCGTGTGCATGTCAGTAGGCTACATACGACCGTCAACGTACGATTCAACACGGTCGTACGCACGATCGTTGTCCCGTGTGTACGAGCCATAAGGCTATCTTTCAGGTAGCAGGTTTTGCTATGCGGCCAGCTCTGGCCTCAGCTATGACAGCGCAGTCTCTTTTTGAGTGCCTCTCCTCAGTGAGCAAAAATTGGCCTTGCAATTGTGCAAGGAATGAGTTGCATAAGGTGCAACACGTGGTGGAAGGCCTCCATTATCTGTGCGACTCCCTGCTGGACATCATGCCCATGCTGTCCAAAATTTCAGCCTTTGCTATAATTATCAGACGGGTGTTGTGGCTGAGGTCTTGGTCGGATGATCAGGCGCCTAAGAAATGCCTCACTGACCTTCCCTTCCAGGGGGGTCGTTTGTTTGGACCGCAGCTGGACGAAATCATTAAGGATTTCACGGGGGGAAGAGTCTCTTTCTTCCGGAACCCAAACGGCGGGACTTTCGCAGAGGGCAGGGCCCCTCTTTTTCTGGGCAGAAATAGTTTTTTCGTGCCTCCGGCACAGCCGGGGCGGGTTCCAAGTCCAGTAAGGCCCCGGCTGGGTCTGGTAAGAGAACCTGGCAACGGAAACCCGGTAAAGCGGAGGATAAGCCCTCCTCAGCGTGACGGGTTGCCCCTGCCCATCTCTCGGGTGGGGGGCCGGTTATTGGAGTTTGCGGACTGCTGGACAGCTCACATCTCCGATTGGTGGGTCCTGGATATGGTGTCCACCAGATACCGGATAGAGTTCAAAGCTCTGCCCCCAGACAGGTTCTTTCCCTCAAACCTAAGACTCCCGCAGGGGCCTCTGGAGGAGCTGTTAGGCGCAGTCCAGTCCCTTGCGGACATGGCCGTCGTGGTGCCAGTTCCACTGGAGGAGAGGTTCTGTGTTTTTTACTCAAACCTCTTTGTGGTGCCCAAAAAGGGCGGGGTCGGGCCGATTCTGGACCTCAAAGCTCTGAACTGCTTTGTCAAAGCACAGAAGTTCAGGATGGAGTCCGTTCGCTCGGACGTTGCCGCCCTGCATCAAGGGGAATTCTTGGCATCCCTGGACATCAGGGACGCCTATCTGCACGTTCCCATCTGCCAAAAACACCAGCGTTTTCTGCGCTTCACAGTGGGGGACCTGCAGTACCAGTTTGTGGCCCTACCTTTCGGTCTGGCCTCGGCTCCCAGGGTGTTCACCAAGGTGTTGGCACCGGTCCTAGCACTGCTAAGACAGAGAGGTATCGCAGTGGTAGCGTACCTCGATGACCTGCTCTTGAGGGCGGAGTCGGCAGTGTCCTTGGAGGAGGACGTGAGAATCACGGCCTCTACTCTAAGGGAATTCGGTTGGCTCAACAACCTGCAAAAGTCCTCGCTAGCCCCCTCATGTCGCCTGGAGTACCTCGGTCTGATTCTAGACACGGTGCAGGCGAAGGTGTTCTTGCCTCCTGACAAGCTATTGGGGCTGCAAGCGGCGGTTCGGACCCTACTGTCGCGCCGGAGGTCCTCCCTAAGGTTCTGCATGCGGGTGTTGGGACTCATGGTTTCGTCCTTCGAGGTGATACCTTACGCCCAGAGTCACACTCGGCTCCTGCAGAAGGCGATTCTGTCAAGGTGGGACAAATCTCCCCTCTCTCTGGACAGACTGATCCGTTTGGACCACCAGACCAGGGGATCACTGACTTGGTGGCTCCAGGCTCCAGCCCTGACTCTGGGAAAGTCTTTTCTTCCCTTCAACTGGTCGATTGTAACGACGGATGCCAGCCTGACGGGCTGGAGAGGGGTGTTGGGTCAGTTGTCTGCTCAGGGCCGTTGGTCAGCTCAGGAAGCTCGACTTCCGATAAATGTGTTGGAACTGAGAGCGATCAGGCTTTGCTTGTCCCGTTGGTCGACAAGGCTGCATGGCCTCCCTGTCCGGGTTCAGTCGGACAATGGCACAGCTGTGGCGTATGTGAACCATCAAGGAGGGACAAGAAGTTCCGCGGCAGCTGCAGAGGCTGCTCTGATTCTCCGCTGGGCGGAACAACACGTTCTGGCGCTCTCCGCGAGTGGAGAACTGGCAGGCAGACTTTCTCAGTCGCCAGACACTGGACCAGGGGGAATGGTCCCTGCATCCGGAGCTGTTTCACCAGATTTGCTGCAAGTGGGGCACACCAGAGGTAGACCTCATGGCGTCCAGGTTCAATCACAAGGTCGAGACCTTCGTGTGCAGAACAAGAGATCCGTTGGCGGGCACCATGGATGCGCTGGTGGCTCCTTAGGGTCAGTATCGATTAATATACCTCTTCGCTCCCCTGAAGCTGTTGCCTCGGGTTCTGCGCAGGATAGCTGCGGAGGGTATTCCGACGATCCTGGTCGCTTCCGATTGGCCTCGGTGCACTTGGTACGCCGATCTGGTTCGGATGGTGGCAGACGCTCCTTGGCGGCTTCCGCTTCACGAAGACCTGCTGTCCCAAGGTCCCATCTTGCACCCTGCTTTACCCTCTCTGGCTTTGACGGCTTGGCTATTGAGGCCCAGGTATTAAGGGATCGGGGAGTCGCTGACTCTGTAATCCCTACTATGCTTAAGGCACGTAAGTGCACTTCGCGCAAAATTTATCACAGGACCTGGAAAGCCTATATTGCATGGTGCGAAGCGGGGGGTTGGAACCCTCGCTCTTATTTGGTGTCCAGGGTGCTGACTTTTCTGCAACAGGGACTGGACAAGAGCCTGGCATTGAGTACGCTCAAGGGCCAGATTTCAGCCTTAGCGGTCCTTTTTCAGAGATCTTTGGCTTCCCATTCGCTGATCCGCACATTTGTACAGGGTGTACGTCATGTGGCTCCCCAGTTTCGGCCGCCTCTGGCGCCGTAGGATTTGAATCTGGTGCTCTCTGTTTTACAGAAATCACCGTATGAGAAGATTAGGGACATTACCTTGTCCCTTTTGTCGCAGAAGGTTGCCTTTTTAGTGGCTGTCACATCCGCGTGGCGGATGTGAGAATTGGCTGCCTTGTCCTGCAAGTCCCATACTTGATTCTTTATAATGACAAGGCGGTGTTGCGACTTCCGCCTTCTTTCCTTCCGAAGGTGGTCTCTTCTTTTCATTTGAATGAGGATATTGTCCTTCCTTCATTATGTCCTCACCCAAAACATCCTAAGGAATTTGAGTTACACTCTTTGGATGTGGTGAGGGCCCTGCAGGTTTATTTGAGTGCTACAGCTTCTTTTCGGAAGTCTGACTCTTTGTTTGTGTTACCCGGGGGCTCCAAAAAGGATTCGGCAGCCTCATCAGCTACCATTTCCCGTTGGATTAGACAGACCGTGACCCATGCATATGAGCTTCGGGGCGAGGTTCCCCCTTTTCCGGTCACGGCTCATTCCACCAGGCCGGTCAGTACCTCCTGGGCGTTCAGGCACCAGGCTTCGGTGTCTCAGGTGTGCAAAGCGGCCACTTGGGCCTCAGTGCACACGTTTACTACGTTTTACAAAGTTGATGTGTCGGCATCTGCGGATGCTGCTTTTGGCCGCAAAGTTTTGCGAGCAGCGGTGTGAGTGCCTCTGGCGCTCCCTGAGAGGGTTCTGTTGGGTACAGTTGCTGTTGTTGTTTGCCCACCCCTCTAGTTTTTGGCACTGCTTTGGGACGTCCCCACGTGTCATTTAAGAAGAGCTGCGTCTGTCAGTGAACATAAGAGAAAAAGGGATTTTATTATAACTTACCGTAAAATCCTTTTCTCTGAGTTCACTGACAGACGCAGCTCCCACCCCTCTGTTTTTTTTTGTTGCACTGCTTGTGACAAACTAAATGCTATTGGCCTGCAGGGGGTTTTATAGGCTCACGTGAGGACGGCCCCCATGGGAGGGGCCAGCCTATCCCTGATGCTTTTGCATCTGTTTTGCCTAGTCACTCCTGATAGGACGACATAAAACCCACGTGTCATTTAAGAAGAGCTGCGTCTGTCAGTGAACTCAGAGAAAGGATTTTACGGTAAGATATAATAAAATACCTTTTTTTCAAATTTCTAAAAGAATCAGTTGTCAGTCAAATGTGGCAGTTAGAGGATCAGGCATAACCCTGAAAGGGGTGCACCCTAAGACATGAGGTGTGGTACTAGCCAGATCACTGAGTGAAAATTAAGGAAAAAAATCATAAAAAAGAAATGAATGCAGCGACCAAATTTAAGGATTGGTGAACTGCAATATATTACTTTTTTAGGGTTTGAAAACAGTATTAAACTCAAAAACCAAACTGCATTTGCATTCATTTTTTAGGCTCTTTCCTTTATTTTCACCTGCTAATCTAGCCAGTAAGTTTTTCATATTTCAACTTCCTTTAACCACTTGCACACTGGGCATTTTACCCCCTTCCTGCCCAGGCCAATTTTCAGCTTTCAGTGCTGTCACACTTTGAATGACAATTGCGTGGTCATGCTACATTTTTCACAAAAATAGAGGTTTCTTTTAGTGGTATTTAATCGCCACTGGGTTGTTGAAAGACAAATAATTTAGAAAAAAAGAAAAAAAGTTTTTCTTAGTTTGTTAAAACATTTTGCAAACAGTTTGTTTTTCTCCTTCACTGATATGCACTGATAGGCTGCACTAATGGACACTAATGAGGAGTAACTGAAGAGGCTGCACTGATGGGCACTGATAAGTGACACTGTTGAGAAGGCACTGATGGGCACTGATTGACAGCCCTGTTGGGCACTGTTGGGACTGCACTGATAATCAGGACACTGGTAACCAGTGCCATGATTATCAGTGCAGATGTCTCGTTTACACAAGCCGGTAATTGGCTCTCTGATAACCGACTTGTGTTTACATTGTGATCAGTTATGATTGGATAGAGGTGATCACGTGGTAAAGAGCCACTGATTGGCTCTTTACCTCGATCTGTGATCAGCTGTATCCCGAGGACACAGTGATCACAGAGCACGGCGCAGCGGGCATGCGACAGGCACGATCACGAGAGGATGCCATATAACACCCTCCCAGAACTGGCTGGCCATGCTGTATTATTATTATTATACACAATTTATATTGTGCCAACAGTTTGCGCAGCACTTTACTATGTACAGGGGGGACAGCACAATTACAAAACAATTCAATACAGAAGGGACAGGAGGGCCCTGCTCGTGGAGCTTACAGTCTAAAGGGAGGGGGAAGTGGTACAATAGGTAATAGCTGTGGGGATGATTTGATGGGGGTGGCTCAGGTACAGTTCTTAGGTGGGTGTGGGATATGCTTCCCAATAGATGAGTTTTCAGTGATCTCCTGAAGGTAGACAGGGTGGGGGCTGATCGGACATATTGGGACAGGGAGTTCCAGAGGATCGGAGAGGCTCTAGTGAAGTCCTGAAGGCAAGCATGGGAGAAGGTAACCAGGGAGCTAGAAGGTAGGAGGTCCCGGGAGGAGCGGAGGGGATGATTAGGGCGATATCTGCGGATGAGGTTAGAGATGTAGCTGGGGGCGATGTTGTGGATGGCCTTGTATGTTATGGTTAGTATTTTAAATTTTATACGAAGGGGTAGTGGAAGCCACTGAAGGGATTGGTAGAGAGGGGCAGCAGTCATGAATCGGTTAGCGAGATGTATGAGTCTAGCAGCAGCATTCATGATAAACTGAAGGGGGGATAGCCTGTGTAAGGGTAGGCCATTAAGGAGAGAGTTGCAGTAGTCGAGGTGGGAAATAACCAAGGAGTAAATAAGTTGTTTTGTGGTGTCATTAATCAGGAAGGGGCAAATTCTGGAGATGTTACGGAGGTTAAGGTGGCAGGATTTAGCCAGTGATTGTATATACTGGCTGAAGAGGTCAGAGTCAATGATTACACCCAGTACACTGGCATGTGTAGAGGGACCAATGATTGTGCCGTTTATTTTAATGGTAAAGTCATGAGGAGGAGACCGGGAAGAAGGAAATATAACAAGCTCGGTTTTAGAAAGATTGAGTTTGAGAAAGTGGCGTGACATCCATACCGATATATCATTCAGTAAGTTTGTGATCTGTTAAGAGATCGAGGGGATGAGCTGAGGAGTGGAGAGATAGATCTGGGTGTCGTCAGCATAGAGGTGGTATTGGAAGAGATGGGAGGTTATCAACTGGCCCAGGGAAGGGGTATAGAATTTGAATAGGAGGGACCCAAGAATGGAGTCTTGGGGTACCCCAACAGAAAGAGGAAGAGGAGTGGAGGAGATGGATTTGTAAGTGACACTGAAGGTGAGCTGAGATAGGTAGGAGGAGAACCAAGATAAAGCAGAACGACAGAGGCCAAGGGAGTGGAGTTTGCTGAGGAGGAGCAGGTGGTCAACTGTGTCGAAGGCAGCAGAGAGGTCCAAGAGTATAAGTATGGAGTACTGGCCGTTGGTTTTTGCAGTTACTAGGTCGTTGGTGAGTTTTAATAGGGCAGTTTCAGTGGAGTGTTGTGGGCGGAAGCCAGACTGTAGGTAATCAAGAAGGTTGTTGTCAGTGAGGTAGCAACTTATTCGGTTGTGGACAAGGTGTTCAATGAGCTTGGAGGCAAACGGGAGCAGGGAGTCTTAAGTTATTCACACAGGTGGGGTCTAGTGAGGGTTTTTTAAGTATTGGAGTAACCAGTGCATGTTTGAACGGGGAGGGAAAGGTGCCAGAGGAGAGGGAGAGGTTAAAGATGTGGGTTAGAGATTAGCATCATTTGGCTATAGCACGGTCGCCAAGTGGTTCACAGACCAAGCTACCCAACAAAAGTAGCAATTAAAGGGTTCAGAAAAATATTTTAACACTGACAGGAGTGCTTACAGCAATCAGCTTTTATTGCTGCATGTAAAATCTTTTTCCCAAAAGAAAATTAAACTGATGCCGTAACTGCTTAAAACGTGTTACCAGAGGTTCTGCTTTAATTTGCAAGTCAACTCCGTCTAAAATCTGCTAGTGCATGTAACCCTACCCTCTCCCCAGATTGACAATGCTACTGTCCAAAGGTTCCTCAGTTGCTCCTCCATCTAGAGTGGAGACACCCAATGACAGGAGGTGTACTACTGGCCAGAACATAAGGTAAAGATAAATAGAAAAATGCATTAAAAAACTAATGCATCAACATATTTAAGGTTTGGGAATCCACAATATATAACATTTTAGTTTTTGGATTTAATGCCTCTTTAAGGAATAAATGATATGCAGGCATTATTGGCTTTAGAGCTAAATGTGTTCCCATCCCTGAATCAAATATACACAAGGACTAGGTGAGGTGTTAATAAATAGAAATACATTTTTATAATATTTTCAAAAAACCTTTAGGCCCAGTTGACATACACCGTTTTAGTTTTAGGCCTCAAACACACGGGCGTATCTTTAAAAATAAGCAAAACGTCGGGCCCGACGTCAAGAAGATAAAATCAGCGTTTTTCGTCGTTATGCATCGGCGTTAGTGAGCGTCGGCGTCAATAGGCGTTTTTTAAAAAAAATCATCCCTCTGCTATTTTGCAACCTAAAAATGTCGGCGTCAAAAAACGCCGGAAAACGCCGGTACAATATTAGTTGGCGTTTGTTGGCGTTAGTTGGCGTTTTGCGGCGTCGGTGTCAAAAAACGCCAAAACGTTATAGCCTCAGAACGCGATGGCCATGGGTTCTACTTTCAGCTCACTAACGTCGACGCCATCTACAGCTCAAAAACGCAGACGTTTTTATGGGGCCATTGACTAACATGGAGAGCTGCAAAAAACGCCAGAAAACGCCGGCGTCAAAAAACGTCCGTGTGTATGAGGCCTAATAGTTACATCTACGTTGAGGAGCAAGCTGAGGAGATTGTATATAAAGAAGGCATTAATTCTTGCTTTTTTAGGAAAGTTGTGTCAGAGTAGAGGAACAATTAATGTTACTTTAGAATCAGGGAGATTAGCCTGACAATAACTAAAAATATGGATTTAGAGAAGCATACTGCCCCTCTCCGTGTTTCTTGCTTCTTACTTGTTAAAGCAAGAAACAAGGTTGGTTAATTCTTTTACGGAGAGATGAGAGGAGGGTGATGTTGTCTTCACATAACCTGGCCTTCCAATCTAAAATTCAAACACATCAAAACCCTTTTTTCTCCTAAATGTAATTTTTAGTAGTAACACCTTCAGAATGTAAAGTTAAACAAAACCAAACAATCCAAACACATTTTATTATATAGGAAGTACAGTGTGAACTGAGAATAGGTAGCAGGTGCAATGTTCCTTGGGGACAGAAACTTTTTTAGGAAGAGAAACCAGTCCAGCAGTGTCTTGGGAAATCATAACAAAACCTAGTCTTGAACCAGCACTATCTATATACTAACAGTTCTAAACAGAACAAGCCTATTGCTTATCAGCCGTAACCACTTTCCATCTACGTGCCGCATATTTACTGCTGCAGAGTGGCAGCATCCCGCGAATCACCGTATATAATCGGCGATTCGCTCGTGCGCAGCTAGTGGGCAGGAGCGCGCCGGCGCGCTCCCATGCCCGCCACACTCTGCAGGAGTGTGCCCGATGTCCGACGGCAAGCCACAATGACTTGCCAGAAAGAAAGAATGGGGAAGCGCCGATGTAAACATGGCGGTTTCCCACTCTGTCAGGCGGCATGTAAGAGATCTACTGATCCCTGTCACTGGGATGTGTTATATCTCTTATGCCCATGGTAGCCCAGCCCCCTCACAGTTTGAACACGCCTAGGGAACACAGTTAACCCCTAGATCTGCCCCTGCAGGTTAACCCCTTCACTGCCAATGACATTTATACAGTAATCAGTGGATATTTAAATTTCTGATCTCTGTATAAATGTCATTGGTCCCAAAAAGGTGTCAAAAATGTACGACATGTCCACCCCAATATCAAAGTTCCGATAAAAATCGCAGATCGCCGCCATTACCAGTAAAAAAAAAAAATTAAAAATGCCAGAAATTAATTCTCATGGTTTGTAAACGTGGCAACTTTTGCGCAAACCAATCAATAATTGTCGATTGCAATTTTTTTGACCACAAATATGAGGAAGAATATAAATCGGTCAAAACCAATGAATTCATTTGTTTTTTATATATTTTTTTGGGATTTGTATTTTAGCAAAAAGTAAGAAATATTGTTTTTTTTTTGCAAAATTATCACCCTTTTTTTGTTTATAGCAGGATCACAAATGACGCAAAGGTGATTAAATACCACCAAAAGACAGCTCTATTTGTGGGAAAAAAAGGACGCAAATTTTGTTTGGGTACAACGTCACACGACCGAGCAATTGTCAGTTAAAGTGACGCAGTACCGAATCGCAAAAAGTGCTCTGGTCCTAGCATGGGAAATCCTTCCGGGGGTGAAGTGGTTAACATATAGTCATCAAACTTTTCAGCTCTAGTAGATTTGACCATCAGCTTACTTGCCTTCACAGAGAGGTGTAAAGTTGGGGGTGGGCTAGAGGTCCCGGAAGATATAGGAAAGGAGCCTAGGAGATCCTGAAGATGGATCCCAAAAAAAGGATCTTTCTGGGCTCCCTGTGAGACACTCTGCTACACACCCTTCCCCCTTGATTCAACCTGATTGTTGGAACACCCACGGCTACACAAGCGTGAATCTGGAACAGGGCATCTACATCTTTACCCCTTAGTTGATATTGTACACTAAACGCGTAACCTTGCAAGGGCAGAAACTAACAGTTCACCTCACTGTCTTTTTTCTATTTCTTATGAGCCATATACTTGAGAGGAGCTTGGTCAGTCACCAGGTCAAATTGGTGACCTAATAAATAATAGCTTAGTGTGTCTAATACCCACTTAACACCCAAGCACTCCTTCCCAATCACCACTTATTTATTTTCATTTCATAGTTTTCTGCTTGGGTACACTATGGGTTGTTCCTTCCCATTTTGTTCCAGTGCCCCCAGATTCAACAGCCATCACATCACAACAGTCTGAACCATAAAGTTCTGGGTAAAATCTAGGGAGAACAAAATTGGCTTTGCATAAAGGGCCAGCTCCAGGACTTGGAAAAATCCCTCTACTTCTGGGGATCAATTTAACTTAACAGAGTTTTTTTTCCTTTGGTAAGGTCAGTCCCTTGGGCTGCAGGAGTTACAAAGTTTGGGTAAATCTCTTATAGTAACCAATTAAACCAAGGAAACCTATGAAATGTATTTTGTTTGTGGGACATGGCCATTCCTGGATGGCTTCTTTTTTTGTTTTTTTAACTGAGATTTTATAACTCCACAACCAGAAGTGTAGCCTAAGCACTTGGCTTCCTCTAAACTGATGGCACACTTTTTGGGATTTGCAGTGAGACCATGGAAAGCATCCAGTACAGCCTGAACATGGGACAGAAGAAATTCCCAGTCAGTGATATATATCATTATATCGTCCAGTTATACTGCACCATAATGCTGGAGTGGGTCTTAGTATTCTGTCCATTGTCTTCTGGATTGGGGCTGGGGCAAGTCCAACAATAATAGGCTCTCCCTAGTCTGTCTAGGAACTTATCTACCCTGGGCATAGGGTAAAGCTTAGTACAGACGATGAGATTATCGGAAGAATGATTGTCCGTTTTTTTTTGCATGCTAGGCTCCATATCGAAAAAGAATATGTTACTGAAGTATGCAAATTCTCGTACGACAGAATAAAAATTCTGAAGTCATGTAATGTATTTGTATTGTATTTTTGGATGAAAACCATACTGATTAAACAAAAAGCATACAAACTGGTATTGTACGAGAAAAATTTTCATGTTCCTTTGCATAATTTTGGATGAAAACTGTGTACTGACGATCAGGTTATCATACGATCGCTTCAAAAGTAGTATTTTTTTTGTATGATATTCTGATTGCGTGTACTAGGCTTTAGTGTCAAATGTGGTCACTGAATTGAGTTTCATAAAGTCTTTACAAGTTCTCCAACTACTGTCTGACTTCTGACTAGAACAATGGAGCTGAATCGGTTACTAATGGCTCAGTAATAATGCCATGTTGTACAACTGAAATCACTGAAGGGAACTCATGTGAAAGGCTATTGGGGCTTTAGCAAGTTTACATGGTATATTTGTTTGGGTTTTTTTTTTTCCGGTTGATAAACTTTGTAATATACTTTGATCTTGAGTGAACCCTGACAGTGTTGGTCAATACAGGAGAGATCCCCAACAACAAGGCACTATGTCTCCGCCGAAACACAAGTCGATTGCGCTTGCAAAACTGGAAAAGTACCGCCGACAAGAGACGGACCCTCCGGAACAAGATGGCGCCGGAGCACCGGAGGCACCAGACGAGACGGGAGGAGACACGGATAGAGTTTTAGAGGCCATATCCAAACTGCAGACATCTCTCACCACTACACTGACCACCAAGATTGAGGAAGTGAAGATTGATATATCCCTCATTAGGCAAGACTTCCAAAAATTGCGAGAAAGGGTGAGAACCGCTGAAACCCGGCTGGGGGAGGTGGAGGACGCCATACCGCCATTACAGACTTCCACAGATCGTATGCAACTGCAGATCAATCAACTGTTATCTAAGCAAGGCGATATGGAGAACAGGCTGAGGAGGTGCAACCTCCATTTCATTGGTCTTCCTGAAGGTGTGGAAGGTAAGGACCCGACATCCTTTTTGGAACAGTTGCTAATCACTACATATGGCAGAGAGGCCTTCTCCTCCACCTTGGCGGTGGAGAGGGCCCATCACATGCCGGCTGGACCTCCACCTCAGGGAGCACCCCCCAGAACCTTCATAGCTAAATTTCTAAACTATAAAGACAGGGATACTATGCTCCGCCTGGCAAGGGAAAAGGGCAACATATCCCTAGACAACGTGAAAGTGGCAGTATTTCCTGATTTTTCAGCAGAAGTACAGCGTCAACGCCAATGCTTTGCTGAAGCCAAACGCCGCTTGAGGATTAAGCACCTCAAATATTCCATGCTCTTCCCTGCGCATCTTAGGGTTGAGGGGGATGGCAGAGCCCTCTTCTTCGAGGACCTAGAGGCAGTGATATCATGGCTGGAACGCAGGGATGGTAATAATGAGGCGCCCGAACGTCACCAGGATTAATCAAATATTTTTTGATTGCACCGTCGCCATTGTTACTGACATTTTTCAAACGATAAACTGAGCAACCGTGAACGCAAAAATATGACTGTGTAAAGGAACTCGGGCTAACTCAGTCCAGACACATATTATAGTGCTTGATAGATATACCCCTTAAGAAGATACACTGGAGATGAACATTTTTCACTCAGGATCCCGAATATCCTTGTAACTCTAGTCCGAGGATGGAAATGTTTACCGTTTATGGATTTTTCTCTTTTTTGATTTCTCTCCTTTTGAGTATCCTTTCTTCGCAGCTTGAATGCCCCCAACAAAAATGTCAGTTCAGCGAAGTTTCTCCCACCAAGTTTCTAGAGCCCACACCTGCACTTATCGTGACTGCCACCAGGGACAGGCTTGGGAATCCCCAGCCAAAAATAAACCCATTTCTCATCACATCTGTAAGACTCAGAACAGGCGCCAAAGCGGACGGACACTGATAACCTGGTTATATGTGGCAGATGGTGCATCCTTTATGGGGGACTCTAAAGTTTTGTTTAGGGATTATGCTCGCATCAGTTGGGGTGGGTGCAGAGCGGGGTGGGGGGGGGGAATATCTGTTTATATTTAGACACATGACACAGATGAATTTGGTAGAGTGAATTACATTTTTCAGCAATGGTGCATCATAATACATGCAACCTGCAATGACGATCTCTGCGACCTTGTTTCTTGTCGATTGCTCTGGATACCCTCTCGAATAATCCGTTATTATGGTTTGGGAAATTTGCCCCTAAGTAACTTACTAAGATGTAGGTAAAGTTTCTCACATGGAATGTCAGAGGGATGAGAGACAAGGTTAAAAGAACATCGATCTTGTCATTTCTACAAAAACAGCATGTAGATGTTATAATACTGGTCGAAACGCACGTGGAGGGCAGACTCCAAATGGCTCTTAGGAGACCATGGGTGGGATGGGCATACCATTCGACATATACGACCCACGCTAGAGGAGTCTCTATCCTCGTAACTAAATCGCTCCACTTTGTGATCTGTGAAGTGGTCTTGGACCCCTTGGGCCAGTATGTTTTTCAGCACGCAGAAATATATGGGGAACCATTTTTGATACTGGCTGTATATATATCCCCGCCCTTTAATGCAACCGTACTTCGGGAAGGATTTGAATTTATGACTTGTCATAACAATGCACAAACAATATGGTTAGGGGACTTCAATGCCACGATGGACTCTCACCTTGACAGACAGCAGGTCGGAACTGCATCTACACATGGTCCACATCCCACTAGGTTTTCTAGACTTATCACCACATTTAATTTGATAGATTCGTGGAGATACAAGCATAAAGACAGACGGGCGTATTCATGCTTTTCAACCTCCCATAACACACTGTCACGCATAGATTATATCCTCCTGTCTCCACGATTGACTACCAGACTGGAGGAGGCCTCCTTTGGTCCCAGACTCTTATCTGATCATAGCCCATATTATGTTACCTTATGGTTCAACCTCACCAAACCACCCAGGAGATGGAGGCTAAACCCTTTTAGGCTCTCCTTATTGCGGAGATTATTTATGAATCTGCAGGCCTCCCATGATAACATGGGTACTAGGGTGATAGTAGCACTAGACACCGCCAAAGCCTTTGACTCTGTGGAGTGGAGATACCTTTGGCGCTGCCTGGAAAGCTTTGGATTTGGCCCTAGATTCATACGCTGGGTACAATTGCTTAACCACAAACCAGTGGCGAAGGTGATTGCCAATGGGTGGGTGTCAGAGGGGTTCAACTTACATTGTGGCACGAGACAGGGGTGCCCCTTATCTCCTCTACTGTATGCCCTAGCGGCGGAGCCACTGGTCATATCTATCAGAGCCAATCAACAGATCCGAGGTCTTGAAGCCGGCAAACTCACAGAGAAGATTAGTATGTACGCTGACAATACACTGCTCTATTTGGCAGACTCAGGACCTTCCTTAAAAACAGCCTTACAAACAGTAGAACACTTTGGCACATTCTCGGGTCTTAAGATTAATTGGAGAAAATCGAGCATCCTTCCCATAGATAATTTCCCCCCGGACAAGGAACAAGCAGAACTCCCGCTCCAGAGGACGGATAGACTGCAGTATCTAGGGGTCCAGCTGACCAGAGTCCCAGCCGACTACATAAATCTTAACGTAGAACCTCTCTTTAATTTAATTAAAACTAAAGTCCAAACTTGTTCACGATTACCATTGGGGGTCATGGGACGTATAAATCTCATTAAAATGGTCCTTCTCCCCAAAATTCTATATATTCTATGGCACACCCCAGTGTATATCCCACTCAGATACTCTAAGACCCTGGAAATACTTCTCAAGCCATTTGTTTGGGGAAAAGAAAGACACAAACTGGCGTGGCGGTCACAGATTTGGGAGGAACAGCCATGCCTGACTTCAATCTGTACTATTTAGCTTCCCAGCTTTCCCAACTCTATCACATAGATAAAACAGACAGGATGAGATTTCTGGAACTTCAGTGCTCACACTGGTATAAATTGACATCTGACCCAATATTCGTGATAGCGTTGGATCCAGAGACGGACGGAAGGGGCCAAGGCCCCTGGCCCATCTTGTCTCACTATAGATGCATTTGGGACATAGCATCCACTAAATTAGGAATACCGCACATAAATGACTACACTCCGGTTTGGAAAAAACTGAAATTTCCGGAATTGTCCCATTTGCCGTGCGTTGAACTCTGGGGCTCCAGAGGACTATTATATCTCCACCAATTTTTAAAAGCTGGAGCACTAAAAAGTTTTGCAGAACTTCAGGAGGAATATGCCCTTCCCAACCATATGTTATTCTGATACCTACAAGTTAGGCATGCCCTGGCAGCTCAATTAGAATTACCTTTAGTGCAGCAAATTCCCAATGTCATCATAGAGATTGTTAAAGGTACTGATCCTGGGAAATTGATCACTGATTTCTATAACAGACTACTTACCCCAAGTTCCACAGAACTAGCTTATAAATTAAAAGTCAGATGGGAGAGGGAGGTAGGTGTAATTGAATATGAGGAATGGGAAACAGCCCTAGACAATTGTAAGACAGTGTCCCCCAAACTTTCAGATAGGCTGACTCAGCTTTACATTGTCCACCAGGCATACATCACTCCCCTGAGGAAAGCTAGGATGCAAGAGAGCCGCTCAATGTTCTGTGTGATGTGTATCCGGGAGATAGGTACCTTTTTTCATCTTATATGGACATGTGTACACATGCAGGCATATTGGAAACAGATAGTGGACTTTTTGCATGACACCATGGGCTGCCCATTGACCCTTGACCCAAAGCAGTGCCTTCTGGGCCTATACACAGATGCAGACATGGATAAGTTTGTGAAAATCTTTCTAAATGAGACGCTGTATACAGCTAGGAAAGTGATAGCAAGAAATTGGATGAGGCAGACGCCCCCACGGTTTACAGATTGGTTAGCTGTAAGTAAACAATGTGCTACCATATAAGAAGGTGATATACATTAACAGAGGATGCACAACCAAATACAATAAAATCTGGGACAGTTGGTTGCAGACAGCAGAAACATGCGGATGATATAGGCCCACATTCATCTTGTTACCGGTCTAAAATATATGCTTGGCTGTAGGTCAGATATACAAATAAGAAGGTGGGACTATTAATGACATGATTGGTTGTTTTTGTTGCATAACGCTATGTATTGCCTTACTTGTACCGAACGCTCACTCTGCAATGATACCACAGACTATGCCACAGTATATGTCAAATGCCCATACTGGTGTAATCCTGTGTAAATGTGCAAAGTTTAATAAACATTGTTAAAAGTAAAAAAAAAAAAAATCTACTAAAACTAATGTCACTGTTAAAATATAAACGTACCCTAAGTTAGCTTCACTCTGAACCTCAACATTCACTTTCATTCACAGTGTTTTCATGTCTGGGGAGCAATTGGTTACCCCCACAAGTCTGATGCTGGAGTTCATCATGAAAGCAGAATATCTGGTACTGAAGGCTGACTTTTTTTTCTAATTTCAGGCCTGGCTACCTGCTCTAATTTCTTGCCAGTGCAAATAGTTTGTTGGGCAGTGTCCAGGACTCAGTAGTATGTAGGGGAGTGTACAGAGGTCAGTAGTATGTAGAGCAGTGTACAGAGGTCAGTAGTATGTAGGGCAGTGTACAGAGGTCTGTAGTATGTAGGGCAGTGTCCAAAGGTCAGTAGTATATAGGGCAGTGTACAGAGGTCAGTAGTATGTAGGACAGTGTACAGAGGTCAGTAGTGGGTAAGGCAGTGTACAGAGGTCAGTAGTATGTAGGGCAGTGTACAGAGGTCAGTAGTAGGTAGGGAAGTATACAGAGGTCAGTAGTATGTAGGGCAGTGTACAGAGGTCAGTAGTATGTAGGGCAATGTACAGAAGTCAGTAGTATGTAGGGCAATGTACAGAGGTCAGTAGTGTGTAGGGCAGTGTACAGAAGTTAGTAGTAGTTAGAGCAGTGTACAGAGGTCAGTAGTATGTAGGGCAGTATACAGAGGTCAGTAGTATGTAGGGCAGTGTACAGAGATTAGTAGTATGTAGGACAGTGTACAGAGGTCAGTAGTATGTAGAGCAGTGTACAGAGGTCAGTAGGATGTAGGGCAGTGTACAGGGGTCAGTGGGATGTAGGGCAATGCACAGAGGTCAGTAGGATGTAGAGCAATGTACAGGGGTCAGTAGTAGGTAGGGAAGTGTACAGAGGTCAGTAGTAGGTAGGGCAGTGTACAGGGCACAGTAGTAGGTAGGGCAGTGTACAGAGGTCAGTAGGATGTAGGTCAGTGTTCAGAGGTCAGTAGTAGGTATAAAAGAGTTTGGTCAGGAGATGGCGCTGTCACAACTATGTGAATATCAAACCCGTGTGTAGTGATTGTAAAAGATAAATGTGCAATTTTCTAAAAACAATAATTGATCAATTACTGTAAAGTGCATATAGTGCTTCAATAATAAACTTGTGAATATTAATCAGTAAAACCATAAGTGTCCGTAAAAGTCCGTAAAAGATGGTGTTTCTTTAAGACCACGCTCACATTACTCTAGACATACACTAGACCTCCTGATGATGTCTATATGTTCCCTCTGGGGTATAGTTAGGAGTATTACCTAGAGGTTTATTGAAATATGAATTTTTCTGAATGTCCTCAGATGACGTCAGAGTGACGAAACGCGTCAGACGTGGCCACATAACGCAAACCTTCTTACACACGGGCGGCAAGCTGATTCCTCATGCAGGAACATAGAGACAGGAAAGGAAAAGAGATCTTACCTTCCTCAAGCGGGTAGAGCCCGCAGATCTCTAGCACTGTTTGCAACCTGGATGTTTTTACAAATCCTTGTTTTTAAATCACCTTGTTTTAAATCACTTTATTCATATAAACATGGACAATAATTTTAAACATACTACACTAACGCGGATTCCTTTTGATTTTTTCCCATACCCATACCCGGGTTCACCTGGAGCGGGACAGGAACATAAGGAAGGATCGTGACCATCCGGAGCAGAACGGAGCCTAAGCACCCTGGAGTGTTGGAGCCAGCCTAAGGATAAAGCTACAACAGGATACCGCAAGCACAGAGACAACAAAGACCCCATTTACCAAAGGCGCATCGCCCCTGTAGGGGTAAGAAGAATCTGGTAAGTGAGGGCACAGGCGGGGAGCACCAGTGAAGTCACCTTTTATCCATTACAGAAAGGAAACATTTGTGCACGGGATGTCCCCAATTTACTGAAATTATAGTGACTTGATATGAACCGGAAATATTCCTAATACTCACTAATGTAACTGTGGATTATTGAAGATACTCATAGTAGGGTATAAGTGTGTTTTTACGGATTTTTACGGAATTTCAGAAAAATTCATATTTCAATAAACCTCTAGGTAATACTCCTAACTATACCCCAGAGGGAACATATAGACATCATCAGGAGGTCTAGTGTATGTCTAGAGTAATGTGAGCGTGGTCTTAAAGAAACACCATCTTTTACGGACTTTTACGGACACTTATGGTTTT
>BLSH010365515.1:1027453-1042064 GCA_018402905.1 Glandirana rugosa
CTTATTTCACTAAATTTTGTTCCACTAAATTTTTGTTCCTAAACATTTTTGTAGGTTCTTACCTTCCTCAAGCGGGTAGAGCCCGCAGATCTCTAGCACTGTTTGCAACCTGGATGTTTTTACAAATCCTTGTTTTTAAATCACCTTGTTTTAAATCACTTTATTCATATAAACATGGACAATAATTTTAAACATACTACACTAACGCGGATTCCTTTTGATTTTTTCCCATACCCATACCCGGGTTCACCTGGAGCGGGACAGGAACATAAGGAAGGATCGTGACCATCCGGAGCAGAACGGAGCCTAAGCACCCTGGAGTGTTGGAGCCAGCCTAAGGATAAAGCTACAACAGGATACCGCAAGCACAGAGACAACAAAGACCCCATTTACCAAAGGCGCATCGCCCCTGTAGGGGTAAGAAGAATCTGGTAAGTGAGGGCACAGGCGGGGAGCACCAGTGAAGTCACCTTTTATCCATTACAGAAAGGAAACATTTGTGCACGGGATGTCCCCAATTTACTGAAATTATAGTGACTTGATATGAACCGGAAATATTCCTAATACTCACTAATGTAACTGTGGATTATTGAAGATACTCATAGTAGGGTATAAGTGTGTTTTTACGGATTTTTACGGAATTTCAGAAAAATTCATATTTCAATAAACCTCTAGGTAATACTCCTAACTATACCCCAGAGGGAACATATAGACATCATCAGGAGGTCTAGTGTATGTCTAGAGTAATGTGAGCGTGGTCTTAAAGAAACACCATCTTTTACGGACTTTTACGGACACTTATGGTTTTACTGATTAATATTCACAAGTTTATTATTGAAGCACTATATGCACTTTACAGTAATTGATCAATTATTGTTTTTAGAAAATTGCACATTTATCTTTTACAATCACTACACACGGGTTTGATATTCACATAGTTGTGACAGCGCCATCTCCTGACCATACTCATTTATACTCATTACTCTCCTTTTTTGGAGGAGAGCTACTGGAGGGCAGCAGTCTATAATCTCCTACAGCACATACGTTTCTCCCTTAGCGCGGGATCTTCTCCTCAAATTTGTTCCAGTAGTAGGTAGGGAAGTTTACAGAGGTCAGTAGTAGGTAGGGCAGTGTACAGGGCACAGTAGTATGTAGGGCAGTATACAGAGGTCAGTAGTATGTAGGGCAGTGTACAGAGGTCAGAAGTATGTAGAGCAGTGTACAGAGGTCAGTAGGATGTAGGGCAGTGTACAGGGGTCAGTAGGATATAGGGCAGTGTACAGAGGTCAGTAGGATGTAGGGCACTGTACACAGGTCAGTAGTAGGTAGGGCAGTGTACAGAGGTCAGTAGTAGGTAGGGCAGTGTACAGAGGTCAGTAGTAGGTATGGCAGTGTACAGGGCTCAGTAGTAGGTAGGGCAGTGTACAGAGGTCAGTAGTAGGTAGGGCAGTGTACAGGGCTCAGTAGTAGGTAGGGCAGTGTACAGAGGTCAGTAGTGGTTAGGGCAGTGTACAGAGATCAGTAGTATGTAGGGCAGTGTACAGAGGCGAGTAGTATGTAGAGCAGTGTACAGAGGTCAGTAGGATGTAGGGCAGTGTACAGGGGTCAGTAGTAGGTAGGGAAGTGTACAGAGGTCAGTAGTAGGTAGGGCAGTGTACAGGGCACAGTAGTAGGTAGAGCAGTGTACAGAGGTCCGTTATATGTAGGGCAGTGTACAGAGGTCAGTAGTATGTAGGGCAGTGTACAGAGATCAGTAGTAGGTACAGCAGTGTACAGAGGTCAATAGTATGTAGGGCAGTGTACAAAGGTCAGTAGTATGTAGGGCAGTGTACAGAGGTCAGTAGGATGTAGGGCAGGGTACAGGGGTCAGTAGGATGTAGGGCAGTGTACAGAGGTCAGTAGGATGTAGGGCAGTGTACAGGGGTCAGTAGTAGGTAGGGAAGTGTACAGAGGTCAGTAGTAGGTAGGGCAGTGTAGAGGGCTCAGTAGTAGGTAGGGCAGTGTACAGAGGTCAGTAGTATGTAGGGCAGTGTACACAGGTCAGTAGTAGGTAGGGCACTGTACAGAGGTCAGTAGTGGGTAGGGCAGTGTACAGGGCTCAGTAGTAGGTGGAGCAGTGTACAGAGGTCAGTAGTATGTAGGGCAGTGTACACAGGTCAGTAATAAATAGGGCACTGTACACAGGTCACTAGTAGGTAGGGCAGTGTACAGAGGTCAGTAGTATGTAGAGCGGTGTACAGAGGTCAGTAGTATGTAGGGCAGTGTACAGAGCTCAGCAGTATGTAGGGCAATGTATAGAGGTCAGTAGTATGTAGAGCAGTGTACAGAGGTCAGTAGGATGTAGGGCAGTGTATAGAGGTCAGCAGGATGTAGGGCAGTGTACAGAGATCAGTAGGATGTAAGGCAGTGTACAGGGGTCAGTAGTAAGCAGGGAAGTGTACAGAGGTCAGTAGTAGGTAGGGCAGTGTACAGGGCTCAGTAGTAGGTAGGGCAGTGTACAGAGGTCAGTAATATGTAGGGCAGTGTACTTAGGTCAGTAGTAGGTAGGGCAGTGTACACAGGTCAGTAGTAGGTAGGGCAGTGTACAGAGGTCAGTAGTGGGTAGGGCAGTGTGCAGGTCTCAGTAGTAGGTAGGGCAGTGTACAGAGGTCAGTAGTATGTAGAGCGGTATACAGAGGTCAGTAGTATTTAGGGCAGTGTACAGAGGTTAGTAGTATGTAGAGCAGTGTACAGAGGTCAGTAGTATGTAGAGCAGTGTACAGAGGTCAGTAGTATGTAGGGCAGTGTACAGAGGTCAGTAGTATGTGGGGCAGTGTACCGAGGTCAGTAGGATGTAGGACAGTGTACAGGGGTCAGTAGAATGTAGGGCAGTATACACAGGTCAGTAGGATGTAGAGCAGTGTACAGGGGTCAGTAGGATGTAGGGCGGTGCACAGAGGTCGGTAGTAGGTAGGGCAGCAGGCAGAGCTCATTAGGATGTAGGGCAGTGGACAGAGGTCGATTAGGATGTAGGGCAGTGTACAGAGGTCGGTAGGCTGTAGGGTGGTGTACAGAAGTCGGTAGCATGTAGGGTGGCGTACAGAGGTCGGTAGGATGTAGGGCAGCGTACAGAGGTCGGTATGATGTAGGGCAGCGTACAGAGGTCGGTAGGATGTAGGGTGGTGTACAGAGGTCGGTAGCATGTAGGGTGGCGTACAGAGGTTGGTAGGATGTAACGTGGCGTACAGAAGTCAGTAGGATGTAGGGTGGTGTACAGAGGTCGGTAGGATGTAGGGTGGCATACAGAGGTCAGTAGCATGTAGGGCGGTTTACAGAGGTTGGTTAGGATGTAGGGCGGCATACAGAGGTCAGTAGCATGTATGGTAGGGGTCAGGAGGGCATGGTACAGGGAGGTCAGGAGGGGGAAGGTACTGGAGGGGTCAGGAGAGTATGGTATTGGGAGATATGGAGGGCACAGAACAGGGGGGGATCAAGGGGGCTGGGGTCTCAAGAGGGCATGGCACTGGGGGGGGCAGGAGGGTATGGTATTGGGGGGTATCAGGAGGGCTGGAGTGTCAGCAAGTCTGGAGTAGCAGGACAGCTGCAGTTTAAAGAAGGTTTATATGCAGAGTGGCACAGGGAAGGTGCAGTGGCCCTGATCCCTGCTGCCTCTCTCACCTTCCCTTGGATCGGTGAGGAGAGTCGGTGGCTAGGGGCGCGAAGCGCTCAGGCGTGTTCGGAGAAGAGCCCGAACCCGCCCAAGCTATTCTGGAGGCTTTCCCTGCCTCACAGCCGCACAGGGGCAAGGGGCAGGGACTGCCTCTGCATCTGGAATTAAGTGAGCATGCGCATGCACCACTCTGGAGCAAGGGCCGAGTTGGCAGACTCAGCAACAGTGGGGCATCTTCGCGGGTTACCTGTCACCTGTCGGCGGTCCACAGGTAGCCGTGATTGACAGGTTGATGACCCCCACACTAGGGTATTTCTTGCAAAGCAATTCAAATAGGGAATACCTTGTAGAAGACTGAAGTACTTCCCTGATGGCAAACATCAAGAAGTAAATTGTCCCAATATTTGCAATCTTTGTCAACAACTTTTTTAAACATACTCTTTAAGGTTTAATTAAATTGTTCCACCAAAGCCAGAGGGTTGCCCATTCTCATTGTCTATGGACTCCTCCAGTTCCCCAGCCAGAACAGAGAACTGAGAGGAAAAACTGGGGGATTTCAAGAGAAAACCTCAGAATTTAAATTTCCCATGCATGCCAAGGATTTTGACTGTGCTTAAAATACCATGACTAAGTCTGGATAGTCCCAGAGTTCCCAAAATTCAGGGGAAGTCCCTTGCATATTGCATCATGTAACTGGGGGGTTAACTCCAACAAAATGTGTCACAGTAACCAGTACCATTAAGATACTCTTGAATATCACCCTGTAGTAGGGACAATTACTTTGGCCCTAATCAGAGTAACCAAGATTCTTGAGTCAAGTCAAGAAATGCAGTGACATGCTTTTCAATCACAATCACTGGATAAAATGTTTCTCCCTCACCAGCACTGCAAATAAAGGCTGCCGTTCTCTCTGAAAGAATAATCACCCTGATTTTTATTAATAATAATAATAGGTTGGGGGCGTGGCCTGACGCAGCATGGAGTAGGACGCACAAAGCCAGAGCTCCGTTCATTACTCCTGCAACACCGCTAATCCTTAGACCCTGAGTGGACAACTTCGACAATATATACAGCCTGCATACTCCTTGATCGCCCGGCGTCATGTCTTCGCCGAAAACAAAGTCGGATGCCCTCGCGAAACTTGAGAAATACCGCCGGCATGAGACGAATCCGCCGGAGCAAGATGGCGCGACTGGCTGGAGGGACAGGCCGCGGCGGGAGGCGATACAGACAGAGTCCTGGAAGCTATATCCAACCTGCAAAAAACCCTCACTACCACACTGACCACCAAAATAGAAGAGGTAAAAATTGATATTTCTTTGCTTAGACAAGACTTTCACAAATTGCGGGACAGGGTGAGAACGGCAGAGACCAGGCTAGGGGAGGTAGAAGACACTATACCACCATTGCAGACATCTACTGACCAAATGCAAGTACAGATTAACCAGCTCATTGCCAAACAAGATGACATGGAGAACAGGCTGAGGAGATGCAATCTCCGCTTCATTGGTCTCCCTGAGGGGACAAAAGGCAAAGATCCAACGTCCTTTTTGGAGCAACTACTGATCACTGCATATGGCAGAGAGGCATTCTCCCCCACCTTAGCGGTTGAAAGAGCACACCGCATGCCTGCCAGACCCCCGCCGCAGGGCGCACCTCCCAGAACCTTCATAGCTAAATTCCTCAACTATAAAGACAGGGATACCGCACTACGCTTGGCCAGAGAAAAAGGCAATATACCACTGGGGAATGTAAAGGTGGTGATATTCCCTGACTTCTCAGTCGATGTACAACGTAGATGCCAGACATTCACAGAAGCTAAACGCCGCCTGAGGATTAAACACCTCAAGTATTCCATGCTTTTTCCTGCAAGGCTCAGGGTGGAGGATGAGGGTAGAGCCCACTTTTTTGAAGACCCAGAGGTGGTGCTATCCTGGCTGGAACATAGAGAAAGTAACAATGAGACCCCTAGGAGACCCTCAGACTGACCAAGCACCCAACCTGCTATTATTACCTGAGGTCCACAGTTACTTCGGAACCGGCATACAAAATTGCAATAACATGCCCTAGTAATACGACCTCTTCTATATGCACCTACCTAGAAGCATTTCAAAGGGGTATGACAACCACCTCATTTTACTGAGAGGCCTATAGTATCATGACACCCACTCAGGATCCACAAAATCCTTTCCTTTTAAAATCCCACTTGCAGAGGGAAATACTCAACATTCATATGGTTTACGTACTTTTACTTTTTCTTTTTCGGTTTCTCTCTTATTATCTCCTGTAACAGACTGCACGGAGACTACCTACTCCCGGAGACAATGTTGTTTGTTCAGCGAAGTTTTGCCCACCAAGTTTACGGGAACCATGTTTGCACTTATTGTGACCACCGCCAGGGGCCGCTGTTGGCTCCCTATGCCCTGTATGTGCATCTTTTTACCTGCACAAACCAGACCCAACTATGGCATGCAGGCTGGGATATCCAGCATAACGGGCAGGATCTGGTAAACACTATGCAACTGACAGTTGTTATAATTTGCATCAAGGATTCCTATATTATGTTAAGGGTTAAAGCTCGCACCAGTTGGGGTTGGTGTGGAGCAGGGTGGGGGGAGGGGAAAACAATTGCTTATTGTATGGCACATGGTACTGTAACTCGTAACGATACAACATATGGCTTTGAACACAGGTATAACACGATTTCCACATTTTGCAGGGATGGCCTCGACGATCCTGTCCCTCAGCGCTCAATTTAGAGACCCCTCTGTCTGCTTAAGCACGATGGAGTTGGAAAACTTTTACCCCTACAAACACTAATATGTACGTGAAATTCCTAACGTGGAACGTCAGGGGGCTGGGGGACAGGATCAAGAGATCATCGGTCTTGTCATTTCTGCAGAAACAACATGCTGATGTTATTATGCTAGTTGAAACGCATTTGGAAGGTAGCCTTCACAAGGCTCTTAAACGTTCTTGGGTAGGGTGGACGTACCACTCGACCTTTACCACTCATGCTAGGGGGGTTTCTATACTTATAGCCGAGACGCTGCACTTTGTATTTCGCGAAGTGGTCTCAGACCCCCTGGGTCAATTTATTTTTTTGCATGCAGAAATATAAGGGGAACCATTTTTGATAATGGCAGTATATATACCTCCCCCCTTCAACGCTACGGTGCTCAGGGCGGGATTTGAGTTCATGAGTAACCATGGCGTTGGTCAAATCATATGGTTGGGGGACTTTACTGCTACATTAGACACCTATCTTGATAGACCGCACGATAACCCCATGCCTACAGAAGGCCCACACCCTACCAGATTTGCTAGACTCATCTCCTCATTCAACTTAGTTGACTCCTGGAGGCACAAGCATGCACAACAACGGGCATATTCGTGTTTCTCAACTACCCACAATACTATGTCACGTATTGACTATATCCTCTTATCTCCAATATTGACCACCAGACTGGAGGAAGCATCCTTTGGGCCCAGATTACTATCTGACCACAGCCCATATTGGGTCACTCCGAGATTCAATTTGCATAAACCACCCAGAAAGTGGAGATTAAACCCTTTCTGGCTCTCTCTACTTCCAGATAATGATGATCTTCTCAATGAGTGGAAAGCATTCTTTGAGATAAATATACAAATGGCAACCCCAGCAGTAGTATGGGAATCTTTTAAATTGCATGCCAAAATGACTCTGAGTGCACATATTAATAAAGTGAAACGCTCCTCCAGTCTGGTACTCGAACAGGCAATAGAAAAACTAACGGAGACGGAGCGGCAGTACCTTGCCGACCCGTCACCTGCCCAAATGGATCTACTTAAACTGCAAACCAGGGTAGTAAACCAATTATGTTATGAGAAGTCTAAGAGGAAAATATTTTTCTCAAAACAAAAAATGTTTGAACAAGGAGAAAGAGCGGGTAAACTCTTAGCGTTCATGGCTCACAATGAAGATAAACCCCCTATTGTAATTTCCTTACATGATTCAAGGGGCATCCTGACCACTGACCCACCTAGTGTTACTAATAGGTTCAGGGAATTCTTTCAGGATCTCTATAAATCTACGACCTCTGGGGAGGGGGACGCACTATCACAGTTCCTAGAGGGGAACACCTTGCCACAATTGACCACTACACAGGTTAATATGCTTGAGGCACCCTTGACTGCTGACAAAATCACAGATGCTATTGCGTGTTTCGCTTGATCCAAATCCCCGGGTTCGGATGGCATCCCCATAGAATTTTATTCTCAATATAGCGAATATTTATCCCCTAAATTGCTACAACTATACAACCACCTGTTTGATACCCAATGCCTCCCACCATCCATGATGGAGGCCCTCATAGTTTTGATACCTAAACCGGGCAAAGACCCCACCCTACCTGAGTCCTATCGCCCGATATCGTTATTGCAAGTGGATATAAAAATTTTGGCAAAGGTCTTGGCCCTGTGACTAAATCAAGTTATTTTGTCCCTAATACACACAGACCAAGCCGGCTTTATGCCAGGTCGTAACACGTCCTTTAACCTGCGGAGACTCTTCATGAACCTACAAGCTCCCCATGACAACATAGGCACCAGGGTGGTAATAGCACTAGACACAGCTAAAGCCTTTGACTCAGTGGAATGGCGATATCTTTGGTGCTGTCTTGAGGGCTTTGGCTTTGGCCCCAGGTTCATACGATGGGTGCAACTGCTCTATCACGACCCAATAGCGAGAGTAATAGCTAACGGATGGGTATCGGAGGAGTTTAAGCTGAGTCGAGGTACTAGACAAGGGTGCCCACTTTCCCCCCTCTTATACGCATTGGTGGCCGAACCCCTGGCGATTTCAATCACAGGATTCAAGGACTTACCAAGAGACAGATTACTGAAAAGATTAGTATGTATGCGGACGATACATTGTTATATCTGGCTGACTCTGGTACCTCTCTATGAACTGCCCTACATACAATTGAAAAATTTTGTGTATTTTCAGGCCTTAGGATTAACTGGAACAAATCCTGTATTCTATCCTTAGACAGCTTCCCCCAGGACAGAGAACAAGCAAATCTCCCACTTCAGAGAACGGATAAAATAAAATACCTGGGGATTCAACTGACTAAAAATCTAACAGACTACATTAGTCTAAATATAGAGCCCCTATTTCAGCTAATCAAAACCAAGGTCCAAATATGGTCTCGCTTACCACTAGGGGTAATGGGTCACATAAACCTTATTAAGATGGTTCTTCTACCAAAAATCCTATATATCCTTTGGCACTCCCCCATATATATACCACTCAAATACTTTAAGATTTTTGAAACCCTTCTCAAACCATTTGTGTGGGGAAAGGAAAGACATAAGCTAGCCTGGCAGATTCTAAAAAATCCCACAGATTTTGGGGGGACAGCTATGCCTGACTTTGACCTGTACTATATAGCATCACAACTCTCTCAACTATATCACATAGACAAAACAGATAGAGAACGCTTTCTCGAACTACAGTGCCCTACATGGCTTAAAATAACCCAAGATCCGATCTGTGTAATAGCAACAAACCCCGGGGCAGGGGAGGAGGAGCGCAGCTCCCTATCTCTCCTCACTCACTATAGGCGAATATGGGATATAGCATCTACGAAATGTGACATACCCAGAATTAATGACTATACCCCTGTCTGGAAAAACAGACACCTTCCAGAACTTTTACATATACCGGGAGTGGAGCGATGGGGGACCAAGGGACTCATTTACCTACACCAATTCTTAATAGCGGGAAGGTTAAAAAGTTTCCCTGAACTCCAAGAAGAATACCACCTCCCTGGCCATAGGCTTTTCAGATACATGCAGGTCAGACATGCCATAAACACCCAATTGGAACTACCCTTAACACAACAAGCCCCTAATGGTATCATGGAGATTGTCAAGGGCTCTGACCATAAAAAGCTAATTTCAGACTTCTATAACAGATTACTTACCCCGACAGCGACAAAGTTAGCCTACAACCTAAAGGGCAGGTGGGAGCGGACAGTGGGTGAATTGGACGATGAAGAGTGGGATGAGGCCCTGGAAAACTGTAACGTAATATCCCCTAAAAAGTCAGATAGGTTAACCCAGCTATATATTATACATCAGGCATATATAACTCCAGTGAAGAAGGCCAGGATGCAGGGAAATGACGAGGTCTTTTGCTTAATGTGTGCCCAGGAGACGGGCACCTTTTTCTATCTTATGTGGCTTTGTCCGCCCATTCAAGCATACTGGAAACAGATAGTGGATTTCATCCATGACCATATGGGCTCCCCAATGACACTTAACCCCAAGCAGTGCCTCTTGGGTCTATATCCCGATGTAGACATGGATAAATTCACTAAAACCTTTCTCCATGAGACCATGTTCATGGCTAGAAAGGTGATAGCACGCAACTGGATGAGACAGGAGCCTCCAAAGTTCAACGCTTGGTTGAGGGAAGTAAACAATGCGCTACCCTACAGGAAAATAATATATATAAATAGAGGTTGCCAAACCAAATATAATAAGATATGGGATCGCTGGTTACAAGTGGCTGACACGTGCTAGTGATACAGACCCGCCCAAACACAGGTATCTGTTGTGGGACGTCTTAGACTTGACAATTGTATAGATGAGACCAACACTTATGTAACCTGTGGATGATGTATACTCCAATTCACTTGTGCCTAATATTTACCCTGTAACAATGTCATTGTTTGGTGAAAGTATACTCTGTGCAATCCTGTGTAAATCTGCAAATTTTAATAAACACTGTTGAAGTAAAAAAAAATAATAATAATAGGTTCATCAGTCCAAGGACAGTTTACTGCTACATACCACATACCCAAGTTCCCATCAGTGTAAACATTTAACATTTCCTGGATTATATTTGCTTATGGGCACTGGTTTCCTGCTTCAAGATACCATTCTCCACACCTGATACCAAAACTTTTCTCTCTCTCTTTGCCATGCTTATCACCCACCTTCCCTAAAGCAGTCTTGTCTATCTTCAACCCAAACAGAAATTCTGGTTGCAGACATTTCCAGACTAGGTGAATGAAGTCAAACATTTGTGACTAAGAAGGACCAGCTGCTTACCCACTGTGCTCGAACCTCCATGGTAATAGCCAGCCAATGCAGTTTTCCTACTTAACTTTGTCATAATCCTCAGCATCCACGAAGTTCAAATTATAGTCAAATACTTCTATGATATCATATATTTAGAGTATATGTCCGTGATTCACTGACTAGCAAGGGGACCACCAGTCCTAACCACTGCATTTTAGACCATCCTTTCCTCCCGGCAGTTCTTCAAAATGTTACCCTGAAAGGCCTTTGGGTCATCATCAGCTGTCATGTACAGGAAGGGAACAATAAGGATGTTTGCTTCCTGGGATACGGGAAAAGTTTTTACGCAGATAGACCTTGGCAATGGTGCTTTTATTTGAGCTATTTACAAGATATATACAGGTGTGGTGTGCTCCAAAAAAAGTAAAACATAACAGTCCTAACTCACCAACTGAGTAAGCCTATTGCTTGTCAACCTCATAATATACCATTTGATTGTATCCAACCCTAATCATCTCTAGCACACTTGACCTGTCTGCATCACAGGCTGTAGAGCAGTGTAAAACCAGGGAGGACTAGAGGTTATTGAAGTATATGAAAGGAGACTGGTAGATGTGTAAATCCTGAACAAGGCCTTCCCAGGCTCCCTATGAGACGCTGTGCAACATCAGCAAGAAGTTCAGGTAGGCAAGGAAATTCTTTTGTTCATTCTTTAGTTTTTTGTAGGTAAAAATAACTATGATATTAAAAATATGTGTACCTTAAAGTAGTTGTAAACCCTGTGGCGTTATGAAAGGCAAGGTGATCGATGGATGTTATGATTCACCTCGCATTCGTTCACTTGCAGGAAACTAAGGTGGAATCCGGTCTGGGTTTTACCAGCCACCTTGGCGGGGTTGGTTTCCGGACCAGATTTTGCGGTCTACCTGTGTCCATCAACAGATGGTATAAAGGAAGCAGGTCTGGATCAGATGATTTGCTCTGGCCTGGGACACAGGATCCATCAAACCTGAGAGAGCTTGAACTGAAGTTTGCTTTTTGACTGAAACAAAAAGGTTTGCATTTTCTTTGTTTTGTGGGTGACTGGGAGAAGCCCTTCACCGGTCAGTTAAGGAAACTGAAGATGTTTAGTAAGAGCCTGGGTGGCAAGGATTTATTTTCTGTTTTGTTTGTTTTATTTTCATGCAACCTTTTAAAATAAAACTGGCTACAAGTCAGCTTTTAAGAAAACCTGCTGTTTGGACTGCCTTTTTTCCCAGGTGGTCCCCCTTGAGCTAACCCCCCACAGATGGTGGATTTTCAGCGGGCATCTTTCTACTTCCTAAACAAGTAGAAAGATGGAGGATGTGTTAAAATCCCTTCTAGCAGAAGTTGTATCTGTGTGATAAGTGAAGGTCACAGAACACATTTCAACAGCGTGAACAAAATGGAGTCTCTTGTGCTTAAATGAAGAATACAGTGAAAGTCCATATCTATGGGGAACCTGTTGAACCTAATATAGGGGTGTCTTTTACCTACATGGCACTTAAAAATAACATGCTGTATCAGGTGGTAAAGCGGGGGGGGGGGAGGCAGAGCAGCTAGTGGCTCCCAAACCCTATCGCCGGATGGTAATAGATTTAGCCCATGGTCATATGATGGGTGGACATCTGGGTATAGAGCAGCGCAAGGAGAGAACAACCCAGAGATTCTTTTGGCCCGAATTATATGCAAATGTGAAAGAATATTGTGAGTCATGCCCAGAGTGTCATTAATCTGCACCATCGCCCCATTTTCGCAGTCCGCTGGTACCATTACCAATCATTGAAGTGCCTTTTAAAAGAATTGGCATGGATCTGGTGGAACCAGTAGTAAAGTCTGCCCAGGGCCATCAGCACATACTGGTAATACTGGACTATGCCACGCGGTATCCTGAAGCCATTCCCTTGCGTGATACCTCAGCTAAAACTATTGCCACAGAGCTTGTCCTGTTTTTAGTCATGTGGGTATTGCAAAATGAATATTGATGGATCAAGGCACCCCATTTATGTCCCAAGTCACTAAAGAATTGTATAAGTTGTTAAAAATCTCCCATCTCCGTACCTCTGTCTACCACCCGCAAACTGATGGTCTTGTGGACAGATTTAACAAAACACTCAAAAGCATGTAAAAAAGGTGGTGGACAAAGATGGGAGAAATTGGGATTTTTTGCTGCCATACCTCATGTTTGCCATACGGGAGGTACCTCAGGCATCTACAGGTTACTCCCCTTTTGAACTATTGCATGGGAGACATCCCAGAGGATTTCTAGATGTTACAAAAGAAATGTGGGAGGCCTTATAGAAGCGTCATTGAACATATCTCACTGATGCAAGATAGAATCGCTGCTGTCATGCTGCTTGTACGGGAACATATGGAGCAAGCCCAGGAGGCCCAGAGAAGGGTTTATAATCGGGGTGCCAAGACCCAGGTTTTCAACCCTGGGGATAGATTGCTGGTACTAGTCCCCACAGTTGAGAGTAAATTCCTAGCAAATTGACAAGGTCCCTTTGAAATTATGGAAAGAGTAGTGGAGGTAAACTACAAAGTTTACCAGCCAGGGAAAAGGAAACCCAAGCAAATATATCATGTTAATCTCTTGAAACCTTGGAAGGACAGAGAGACTTTACTGGCAATGCCAACCCCCCAAAAGGACATGGCCCCCGTGACACCTGAAGTACCCATAACTGAAACCTTGTCCATGGCCCAACAGAAGGACTTTAAAGAATTTGTGAGTAAGAATAGAGACTTTTTCTCTCACCTGCCCGGTCTGACCACAGTTATACAGCATGACATAATTACGGAACCAGGTGTCCGCGTAAATGTAAAGCCCTATAGAATACCCAAGGCTAGGCAGGAAGCAGTTGCAAATGAAATAAAGAACTGGACGTGATAGAGGAGTCCCACAGTGACTGGTAAAGTACCATAGTGTTGGTTCCAAAACCAGATGGAACTATAAGGTTTTGTAATGATTTCAGGAAGTTGAACAGCGTGTCTAAATTCAATGTACCCAATGCCTCGGGTCGACGAGCTTGTTGACAGATTGGGAGGTGCCCGGTACAAAACTACTTTAGATCTGACTAAAAGTTATTGGCAGATACCCCTAACAGAGTATGCTAAAGAGGAAACTGCATTTTCTACCCCCGAGGGGTCCTTCCAGTATAAGCGGATGCCTTTTGGCTTGCATGGTGCTCCTGCCTTTTGGACAATGTAGTCATTCACAGCCCAGATTGGGAATCTCATTTGACCCGGGTGCAAGCAGTAGTAGATTTTCTTAGGAAAGCAGGACTCACTGCCAACCCCAGAAAGTGTGCCATAGGCTTGGAGGAGGCCAAATACCTTGGCCACATTATTGGTCAGGAGCTGATCAAGCCTCAGATCAATAAGATTGAGGCAGTTCAAAAGTAGCCCCAACCCAAATAAAAAGCAAGTTTGTGCACTTCTTGGGATTACAGGGTACTACAGGTATTTTATACCAAATTTTGCCATCATTGCAGCCCCACTGACGGATCTGACGAAAGGTAGAGGGTCGGTCATGATCAAGTAGAATCCTAAGGCAGAGAAGGCATTTCAAAGGTTGAAGCAAGCCCTTTGTACCTAACCTGTGCTCGTGACCCCAGATTTCACGAAGGAGTTTGTGGTGTAGAGAGACGCCTCTGATGTAGGACTGGGTGCTGTACTGTTCCAAGTCAGAGACGAGGAGGAGCACCCAGGGGTTTATCTTAGCAGAAAGCTCAACAGACATGAAAAAAACTATGCCATTGTTGAGAAGGAATGTTTAGCTGTCAAATGGGCCTTAGATGCCCTGAAATATTTACTGTTGGGGAGACCATTCAAAATAGTCACTGATAATGTCCATCTTAAATGAATGTGTGA
>BLSH010365515.1:1062140-1089786 GCA_018402905.1 Glandirana rugosa
GTGGGTTCCGGCTTTGAACTGATAGAACGCGGGATCCGTTCTGATTGTGAGGGGGGATGGGTCGCCCCCCCGCGATCAGAACGTATCCCGCACTCACTGATGTTGTTCCTTCTCCCAGTCTCATCTGAGTGATTCGTCCTATCAAAGTAGGTGCTGACCTCTGGACTACCACGGGCTGAGGGGTCGACCCGGATGGAACAGGCCGAGGGGTACTGGGACAGGGGCGACAGGAGAAGGTGGAGAAGTCGACACAGGTGGAACAGGCCGAGGGGTACTGGGAGAGGGACGACAGGAGACGGAGGGGTCGACACCGGCAGTCTGTAAGAAGTCGGGGGGCATTGTGGTGGCTCCCACAAGGCGAACTAGGTAGCCACCTAGGGGGCTCAACCATGGCTATTGACTTCCTGTCTAGCCTGGCCGGGGAGCACGGGGGGCTGAAGAATGTCTGACGGCCACAGCTGGGGAGGCAGAGGACAGCAGGGAGAGGGTCATGGGGAGCCGGACAAGGTGGACACAGCTGAAGAGGTGGAAGAGGACAGCGGGGACAGGGTCATGGGGAGCCGGACAAGGTAGGCCCAGCTGGGGAGTCGGGCACCATCAGGTCTCCAGTCGTGGATGAAACTATCCTGCTTAGTGAGTCTACTCTGACCCTCTTCCTTGTTGTAGTCACTCACGCCCTATGCAAGACTAGCGCCCCCCCGCTGGGTAGGGGGGAGTGTTAGTCTTGCCTAGGGCGCAAGATAGTCAAGTTTCGGCCTTGGGTGGCAGGAGGGGATAATTATTTGTTGTATTTTACACAGTGTCCTGAGCACTGCACTTGGTGCGTTATGCACTACTGAGAGTGTAGGTGCATATGTGCACTGTGTATACAGTGAGTAGGCTCAGATTTTATTGAAAGTGGAACATTACTCCCCTCAGCTCCAACAATGCGGCTTCCTTGAGCCACTGACATCTTCAGGCGACTGGCTTCCGGAATGTCTTGAACGCCAGCCCTTGTCATTGGCTGGGCGGGGATCACATCATTCCGGCGCATGCGCGGGAGTTCACTCAGATTTGGCATTTCCGAATTTGCACAGTGAGCTGCGCGTCTATCCCCTCTCTCTCTCTACCCCCTATTCTTCCCTGCCCTCATCACCCCCCCCCCCCCCAACTCACCATGACTATCCCATATTAATCTTCAATTCTTTCCTCCTGCCCCCCTTCCATCATTGTAACAATCTGTTTCCTTGTCCCTCTGGTAAAAGGAAAAACAAGGAGAACAGTCACAACAAAGGTCTGCATTACCATTTCAAATGAAGTGTGTGCTTATGTACGTTCACAGACAGGCCACCCGACTTATTGCACAATGATTACAGACCTGGCATGCGCAGACTGTAAACCTGCAGATGTTCAAATATGCATTTGGTATCTGTACATCTGTGTGATTGTCCAACAGTTGCCAAGTTTTCAGCTTTTTTTTTTCAAATTCTTTATTTAACCACTTGACCTCCGGAAATTTACCCCCTTCATGACCAGGCCATTTTTTGCAATACGGCACTGCATTACTTTAACTGATAATTGTGCAGTCGTGCAACACTGTACCTAAATAAAATGTATGATTTTTTTTACCCACAAATAGAGCGTTCTTTTGGTGGTATTTGATCAACTCTGCGTTTTTTATTTTTTGCGGTATAAACAAAAAAAGGCCGATAATTTTGAAAAAAAAAATACTATATTTTTTACTTTCTGCTATAAAACATTCCCAATAGCAAAATTTAAAAAATCTAATTTCTTCATCAATTTAGGCCTATATGTATTCTGCTACATATTTTACAATATGTGGCGGACAGTCGGGACACTAACTGACACTTTTGACACTTTTTGGGGACCAGTGACACTAATACAGTGATCAGTGCTATAAAATATGCACGGTCACTGTACTAATGATACTGGCTGGGCAGGGGTTAACATCTGGGGCGATCAAAGGGTTAAATGTGTGCCTGACCAGTGCTTTACTACTGTGGGGGAGGTGCTTGTACTAGGAGAAGGCATGGATCGGTGCCCCTGCTTAGCAGAGACACAGGATCCATGCCTTGTGTAGTGACAGAATGGTGATCTGCCTTGTTTACATAGGCAGACCACCGTTTTGCTTGTGTACCGAAGCATCAACAGGTGCTGGTGGACATCGAGTCCGCCGTACCCACCGTTCAGCTACTGCTGTGTCTAAATACAGCAGGGGTGGGCCACTGCCGGCGCGTGCAAGCACTCCAGACCCGAAAGTGCAGGATCACTTACTAGGTACCTTGCCACTGTATATATACTTTATATGGTCGGCAAGCGGTTAAAGTATTCAGAATCCAGAGAGCAGTAAACACATTAGAAGGATACATACATGAAGTGGCCCCAGGAAAGGCCCTGAACCGTCTAGAAGCACAGCATCAATAATCAATAACATAAGGTGCAAGGGAGACCTGTTTGGATCACCCAGCGATAACAGAATAAGCATTCTGTTTTCTTTTTAAATGCCTGCTCACACCAGCGTGATGTGGGGCGGGAACCAGCACGATTCCTGTGCCAGTTCCCGCATCACCTAGAACTCGCTGGCAGTTCACACTGCCCTATGCAAACCGCTGTGGGTGTCAATAGAAAGTTAATGACACCACCAGATCGATTCACATATCGCAGTGCGAACTGTCCATTCGGACAGGAATCGAATCGCATGGATGTGAACACCCATGCGATCTGATTCTGGTGCGGACAAAAAAAAAGGGTCCTGCATGATTTTGGTCCGAATGCAACGTGAATGGCTGAATTTGTATCGCACAGACATCGCATGTGATCTGCACAGCAGTGCGGTGCAAATCACATACGATGTATGACATCGCTATAGTGTGAACCGGTGTTCTGTCGAATAGTGCCCCCCATCGAAAAATGCCTACGATGGGTCTGCGCATTTGCAGTACTTGCTGTTGCGGGCGGGTTTTGGCAGTCTTTAAAGAGGAGGTCCAGCCTGGGAAGGAAAAATTAAAAGTCATCAGCTACAAATACTGTAGCTGCTGACTTTTAATATTTGGACACTTACCTGTCCAGGGAGCCCGCAATATCGGCACCTGAAGCCAATCTTCAGATCGGCTGCCGGGTGCTGCCGCCGCCATTGCCACTAAGGGAGATCGGCAGTGGAGTCTTTCGGCCTCACAGCCGGTTCCCTAATGCGCATGCGCTCTGCGCCATGCGCTTCCTAACTGGCCCGTCGGCGGCAGAAGGAGGAGGGGGGCTGGATTCTCAGGAGAAGGGCCCCCTAAAACGTGCCAAATGTGGCACCGGAGGGGGGAGGAAGCAAATGAGCGGAAGTTCCATTTTTGGGTGGAACTCTGCTTTAAGGGTGTGTTTTCTGTGTATTGCAAACCGCCCTTCAGCACACGGAAAACCCGCCTCGCAAGATTGAGGCACAATCTGACAAGTAGTTTATGCCTCCGCTGTTTGCATCTGACAAGTACGTTTTGCCTCCGCTGTTCATGGCGTCGGATAATGTCCTATGATGTGCACATGCGCTGTGTTGATGTCACGCCAGCTGATAAACATATCAGCTGGAGTGACGTTTGCTACTGCGCATGCGCAGGCCCATCGGAGGCGTTTTTCGATGGGGGGCACTATTTGACAATAAAGCATGATCCAATTTGCTCCAGCAGGGGAGGAAATTCCTTCTTGATCCCCAGGAGGCAATCAGATATTCCCTGGATTAACTACCCCTGGTGTTATTAGTATCCTGTTATATTTTGTGCATGTATTCACTTACAGACAGAGTAGCTGGGACTTCTAGTTCCACAGCCCCTATCAGTTCCTTTTTCCATCCCTGACTTTTGTATTGTTCCTGAGATCTGTATAAAGTAAATACTGACATAAATCCCCCATCGTGCCCTGCATTAGCAGAGACTTTGTGACATGACATGGCACAATTAAATGTCATAGGTAAACTTTACTCCTATGCACCACACATGAGCACCTTATTTTATCGCCTTGACTATTTTTTGGCTCTAGTTCTACTTTAAAGGAAATCTTTGTTCTCTGCATAGACTGTATGTGTAAAGAGAAGTAAGTGTGGGAGTATCAGGAAGCTGCTGAGATTTGGAGGAGTGGCTGAGTATTTATAAGTCCTTTCTACTTACACTTTCTCATTAGACAGTACTGAGCACACAATGAATTCTGCTCTACTTCTCGTTCCCTTATTCTTTGTGTGTGCATCAGCCCAGCACAAATGTCAGCATCCTCCAAGTCAATGGTGTGCCTCTTGGGAAATCGCTAAGGCCTGCCAGGTAAGCAAAAAAACGCTGTTTTGGAAACTTCGTTTTGTAGATATTTCCGTGTTATCGAGCATTTTCTGTGTGTAGTCTCATTTATTTCTCATAATTTAGTTGTACTCACTCGCCTGCTGTAAATATTCCACCCAGTTTGATTTTGAAATAAGTGACATTTATTAGCAGAGCCGATGAACCTGTAATTCCAGTGTGTGTGGGCTTTATAGTCTGCTGTTTTCATTTAAAAGAAACCAGACTCCTATTAGAGCTTGGATCTTTACACGTTTACATATTACCTGTTTCTATATAAAATGATTATTTAAAATGGTACAGTAAGGCCCGGTTCACACTGTAAGGCCTGGTTCCATGCGACTTTGAAGCCGACATCCCAGCGTGACTTGGGCACAACTTGCATACGACTTCTTTAACAGAGGTCAATGGAAGTCGTGCTGAAGTCGCACCAAAATTAGTGCAGTAACCTTTTTCTAAGTCAGAGCGACTCAAGTTATTCCTATTAGAACGGCTCTATTGCACTTCTGGCTTAAATAGGACTTTTAAGATTAAAATACCTCTGGAATACTCATGGATCGAGCAATGTAACAAAGGTATGCTGTAAACCGGGGTAGACAACCTGCGGCCCTCCAGCTGTTGTAGAACCATGAGGCATTGCAAGGATGACGGGTACAATTACTCCCAGAGGCATGATGGGACTTGTAGTTTTGCAACAGCTGGAGGGCCGCAGGTTGCCTACCCCTGCTGTAAACTATGGCCAGTCTTCTATTTGTGCAACATTGTTTTCTCATTTTGTGAAGTTCCTGCACAGCGCGGCCATCTCCAGAAGCGGCAGTGTCCTTCTTTCTGGATTCCATGCATGCTGGCTACCCAGCATGCACCTGCCGATCTCACGCATATGCAGTGCGGTGCAATCTTGGTAGCAATTTCTTAATTTTTTTTCTGTTCACTTACCTGATTTATGCCTATATCTAATTTTACTTCCTCCTTTAGGGGCTGCGGCGCTGAACGTAATTTCCGGCTTTGCATTGGCTCCTGGGTGATCTTGGTCAACTTGACATGGCGCTGCTCCTGTAACATTTAACATTGGTTTCTATGGAAAATCTTGGTCAACTTGACATGGCACTAAAGTCGTGTCATGTCAAGCTGAACAAGATTTTCGATAGACGCCAATGTTAAATGATATGGGAGCAGTACTATGTCAAGTTGACCAAAATCTCCCAGGAGCCAATGCAAAGCCAGAAATGACGTATGGCCCCTAAAGGAGGAAGTGAAATTAGATATAGGCATAAATCAGGTAAGTGAACTGAAAAAAAATAAATAAATTGCCAATTCATTTTAAAGCGGAGTTCCACCCAAAAGTGGAACTTACGCTTTAAGAGAAGGTGACCCCCTGACATGCCACAATTGCCATGTAATTTTTTTTTGGGGGGGACTCTGTTTTCACAGGGTCTCAGGTCCACTTCCTCCCCTGGAGCCGTGGCTCCGGAAGGAAGTTCACCTTCCCCCCTCCCTCTCGGCGATCTTCTGGGACACGTCACAGGTCCCAGAAGATACACCGAGCCATTGACAAAGTGCAGTGCGACTCGCGCATGCGCAGTGCGCGCCTGGCTTTGAAGCAAAAGCCGGGGTGCCTACACTTGTGATGCCGGCGCCACCAAGGGGAGGGGGAGAAGAGCGAGCCCTCGGGCGGCCGCATCGCTGGAGCGAGGGACAGGTGAGTGTCCGATTATTAAAAGTCAGCAGCTACATTTTTGGTAGCTGCTGACTTTTAACCGGGTGGAACTCCGCTGTAAGGATGCACATTAGTGCTGCATGGTGAGCAGTGAAAAATGTGGGCGGAACTTCGCTTTAATGGGACTTGTCATGCGACTTGTGCTCTCAAGGTCAGAGCACATGTCCCACCAGTGTGAATCTGTGAACTGGGTCTAAAGATAACAAATCTTAAAAACAAGTTAAAGCGGTAGTAGACCGCAGATGGTTAAAAGGAAAATAATTTCCCTGCAAGGCAATGTTATAATGTGCTAGTATGCATCGCATACTAGCACATTATAATAGACTCACCTTAGAACGAAGCCCTCCAGTGCTGCAATGTCACTGCTGAGACGGTTGACATCTTTCTTCCGTGTTCACGGCCTCTTGCTACATGAGTGGCTGGGGGCATGATGATGTCACTCCCGTGCATGCGCGCAGGAGCCGCCATTTACGGCACAGGCTCTGAAGTTCCGCCACTGTGAGCTGAACCTTCAGAGCGCATGCGCCAGTGAGGTCATTGGCTGCATGCACTCTGAATATCTCCTAAACTAAAACAAGTTTAGGAGATATTCTCAGTACCTACAGGTAAACCTTATTATAGGCTTATCTGTAGGTACAAGTGGTGTAACAGAGTTTACTACCACTTTAAAGGCTACATAAACACTGTTCCTCTAGCTACTGTTTGGGAGAGGTGCTATGTGACGAAATTGCAAAATGTAACATTTAGAAAACAGGGGATTGGTTTACTGAGACCATTTGCGCAAGGGGGTGAAAAAAAGCCACCCTTTTTACTGTTTTGAAATTAATTTTGAATAAAGATCAGTCATTGTTTATTGGCTTGTACAATTTTTAGCCATTTTGCCAAGGCAGCCCTGAAGAAACCTAAATGCATCCCAGTGTTCCTGGGCTCCCTGGTTGGAAAAGGCTGCACTAAACTATTGCAAGTAAACAATTAATTTGCAAAGTACTCAGCGTGAAATCCTTTAGTAAATCATCATATGAGTTTCAGTTTGATATGCTCTGAGAGGTACAGAAGGTAACATTTCTGAGTATACACACATGGGCAGGTAGGCCTTAAATAAAACAGTGGTAGGCAACCAGTTAGATTTTTAAGGGGTTCTAAGTTGGCACACATTGTTATCTGCTGCTGACAGCGCACCTCCCTTGTGGTGCACTTATACCAGAATACAGCCACTTTCAGGCTGGGTTCACACCTATGCAAATTGGATGCGGCGTAAGCCGCATCCAATTCGCAGGACACTTGAAAACACATTGTTTTCAATGTGTCCGGTTCACATATGTGCGGTGCATTCACACTCCGCATTGCACAAAAAAAGTGTGCCTTTTCTGTGCAATGCGATGCGAATTCCCAGCCTGTTGAGTTCAATGGGAGTGCATCTAACACGGAGATGCACTCCGAACTGAACGGGGATATTTTCCCTGCTCGTGGCCCCTCCCCCATCTCTCCCCCCGCAGCTGCTGCGCTGTGGGAACGGACAGGAGCCGCCGAACGGTGGCCTTGCCCCTTCCCGGCAGCAGACAGGCTGGAATTCGCACCGGACAGGTGTGAATCCAGCCTTAAACCAGTGACACGGCTATCAAACAGCACCAGCAGTGCTAATATATACAGCACAACAGTCATGATACAGTATGTGCTATGTTTGTAAAATTAGGATTTTTTTTTAATTACGGTGTTAAAAATTTTACACAAATTGGATTTTTTTGTTACGTGATACAACGGATTATCCAAAAATCCATAGCCCAAAACTGAAGGAAGGTAATTTGGTTAGAATAGTGTTAGTATGTTATGCTAGCTGTTTTTAATGTGTGTCTGCCATATTTCAAGGGCTTAACTTTTTTCATTTTTAAAGGTTAACGTGAGAAGTAGAGTGTGAGAGTGGACATTTTTGCTGAGCTACATGAGCTGGGAGGATCTACTCCTTTTTTTCCTCCCAGCTCATTATTATGACACTTTTTTACCACAGTGGTCTCCAAACTGCGGCCCGAGGCCAGATGTGGCCCTTTGCTTGCTTCTATCCGGCCCTTGGAACCTTATTCCTGCAAATGACATCAATGATGAGTCACAATTCCTCCCACTGACACCATTATTGGGGTACTATTCCTCCTGCAAAGACCAATGATGGGGCACTATTCCTCCCACTCACACCATCAAAGGGGCACTATTCCTCTCTTTGATACCAACTATGGGGCACTATTCCTCCTGTTAAAACCAATGATAGGGCAGTGTTTACTCCCACTGATGCCAGGACATTTTCTACTCACACTGACCACAGTCCAGCCCTCCAAAAGCCTGCAGGAAAGTAAACTAGCCCTTTGTTTAAAAAGTTTGGAGACCCCTGCCGTAGAGGATGTTACAGTAGAGTACTGTAAGGCCTCATACACAAGGAGCATTTGGGCCCTTTCAGGCTGATCAGTTTTTGTTCAGTTAAAAAAGTGAAAGAAAAATGCATGAAAAATGCATCCCTTTAATGCTATGGAACTCTTCACACTAGTCAGTTGCATTTTTTATAGCCCTAATTGCTGCATTTTTGGTGTATATATGGTGTGGTTTAAAAAAACCTCACCAAAAACGTATCTCCCCATTGAAATGGATAGAAACTGCAGCAAAAACGCAACTCACCTGTTGGAAGTATGAGGCTTCTGAATCACATGACGTGGGAAATCACATTGTTTTCAATGATGCCAGTCCTAATAAATGTGACTCAGCAGAGTGCGATTTTGGAAAAGATTCCTGCACTACTTTGGTGGAACTCCAGTGCATTTTAGCCCCATACACTTATATTAACTCACAGAGGTCGCATCAGCATTAGATAAGAAGCCATTGTGCGATTTTGATAAGATGACTGCTTTTATTAACCCTCACCTCACCTCCCAGGTCATCCTTGCTGCCTACAAATTCTCCTCCCAAGCACATTACATTCACACCCAAGCATAGCACAAAGGCACATTCATACTCGCGTTTTTATTGCCTATTTTTTACGTGTAAATGTGCATCACCCATAGGGCAGCCAATTCATTTGAATGAGTTTCCCTACGTGCGACAAACACCCCAAAGTAGTTTAAGAATATTTTCGGTGGTGGAGTGTCGCAAGTTGTTTTAGTGGGCATTTTGGTATGATTGTAGCACACGGCAAACGCATGGTAAACACAAATCTACTAACTGTGATTGGGGTTCTAACACAGATGTAAATTCCGCCTAATTTAAAATGACACCCCAAAGGGGGGTAGCATGCCATTTTGGCGACACAAGCTCGATGCATATTTGCAGTGTTTCTGAACTCTTGGCAAATCATGCAATTTCTGTGCAACAAAATGCGCTCCAAAATGCACAATGAAAAAACACAACGCCCCACAATAAAAAACGTTCTTGAGCTATGCTGGGGCATTTGTCACACGTAGGGAAGCCCATTCAAGTGAATGGGCTGCCCTATGCATGATGCGTCTTTATACATGAAAAATATGCAAACAAAACTTGGTCGGGAATGTGCTACACTTAGGTGTGAATGGAATGTGCTTGGGAGGAGAGTTTTAGGCAGAATGACCTGGGAAGAGAAGTGAGGGTTAAAAAAATACATTGATCTTAAGTCTCATAGGAATATTTCTTATCTAATACTACTGCTTCTGTGAGTAAAGTTGCACTGGAGTCGCATCAAAGTCGCAAGAAAGTCGAGCTACATAGTAGCACTGGAAAATGCATGAAAATTGCATCTCATAAGTGATATGGGGAAAATGCAATGCAAAAACGCAACACAAAGCAAGGACCATAAAGACATGGATGAGCAAATTTGGGGTGGAGGAACTTGACTGGCTATATATCTGTTTGTGCCATTCTACTTTTCTGGGGAAAAATATTGGGGAAAGTGCATGAGCTTAAAAAAGACATTGGGGAGAATTAATAAAAAGTGTCTCAGATAAGTTCTATCTCAACTGGTGCCATTGCCCATAGCAACCAATCAGCTTATGACTTTCATTTTTTTCCACGTAGCTTAGCAAATTAAAAATAAATGCTGATCGGCTGTGCTCCAGTTGAGACAGAGTTGAGAGAATGGGGCAGTGTTGCCAACCTCCCGCAGCATTTTTTACTGGCAAATCATGGAAAATCTTACTGGCAGAGCACATTTTTTACTGGAAACCTGAAAAATAACTGAACTCTTATTAAAAATTAAGACAATTGATATTTAAACACAACATGGAAACACTGACAATACCCATATCAAGTAGTTTGCCCAGTTTACACTTAAAAAGTCAGCACAGCATGACAACTTATCAGACCCTGATATTTATAGACAGTTCTAAAAATCACTGATTTTTACAAACTGTCAGTAAATTTACTGGCGGTTGGCAACACTGGAATGGGGATGATTTACTAAAGACAAATAGGCTGTTCACTTTGCAATTTGTAAGGACATTTACCCCAGTGATTTGTGAATGTGGTAAAATTTCACTTTGCAAAGAATGCCCAATCATGTCCAAGGACCATTATATAAAGTAAAAAACAGCATTTTGCTTGCACATTCAGATGATGGAAGTCAGCAGTGATTCACTTCATTCGTTAACCTCTGGGATAAATTCCCCTGCAAAATGAAAAGCCTATTTGCCTTTAGTAATCAAGACCAAGGTTTGTCTCAGACACTATTATTGATTCCCCCCAGCGTTTGCAAGAGGAACTATTCCCACTAATGACCTACATTCCATTGGGGAAACAGTTCTGCATGTACAGTACTGCATCTTGGCATAGAAATATAACTAGCAGAAGAAAAGTAAAAGCAGGTGGGCAATTCACAGCAACAATAGAAAAAATTAAAAACTCCCCAGCACACAATATAGCCATCTAACGCAATATTTCCAATGCACACATTCCTGTAGAGATGGCTGTATTGATAAGTGGGTGCTGAAGCGACCAAAAACTGGAACCGTATGTAGTCAGAGAGTAATGTCACCAGCATTGCACACCAAGATCTCCAAAAATAGGTCCAAAGATTTAATCAGCGGTCACATTGTTACAGCAGAAAGCAACTTTTTTCGGAGCCACGCAGGACCCCTTCATCAGTCACCTGCCTGATGAAGGGGTCCTGCGTGGCTCCGAAATGTTGCTTTCTGCTGTAATGATGCAATCTAGCCATCCAACAGAGAGAACCTTACTATCAACTGTTTTGTACATCTACAAAAATACAGGCCTTTGTTATATCTTTAAGATACAACGCTATAGATGTGTCACGCCACCGCTTCAAGGTGCCTTTGAAAAGCATGTGATCCTACCCTGATCTCTGTTAGCTCCCAAATAGCATTATATGAAGTATAAAGCAAATTTAACTAGTAACTGAAATAATTTGCAATACATAATTATGAAAATACACATTCCTTTTAACTTTAATATATTCTCAAGTGAAAAAAGAAAGGTGGTTGTAGAAGAAAAAGTGATCAGGCTAACATAAATAGCTACTAAGTACATGCAAATCATTTTTTCAGTTCCCATTCTGAATTCCCTGAGGACAACCAAATACAGAAGTTCTCAGTAGGAAATACCACCTTCAGCTTTAAATCAGACATCTAACAGTGCACCCCTTCAATCAATGGGAAAAATGAAAAGGGTGTAAATTTAAACAAAGTCAGAGTATAGTGTTATCAGATGAAGAATGTGGGTGATGCAACGTTGAATAAAATTGCTAACAGAAAAATGAATATTTTTTTTTCTGTTGCCATAATTGTTATTAGGCACAAGAGGTTTACAGACAATGAGATAATAGGAGGAACACATGTGGTTAGCAAGGCACAATGGGAATCCAGGAGAGGTCTAGGTGAAGCTGTCTGCAGCTTGTAGAGCAGAAGTAAGGTTACAGTGGACTGATTCCCAAAGCCTCGCCATAACCGGTAATTCCAGTGCAAACATTCAACTTTCCAACACTTCTGACATCAGGTACAATGCAGGGCCCATAGCACTGCCTTGGATATGAGGATGCCACATGATAGTCCGCTGCTGGAGCGTGGGGGAGAGGAGCGCGCCGGCTGCCTGGAGTTCGAGGGATCAGCTACGTTAAAGTGCTTTTTCCTGTGCCCTAGACCTAGCTGGTGCCCGAGACATTTTGGGGTTGATTTCCTAAAACTGGAGAGTGCCAAATCTGGTGCAGTTCTGCATAGAAGCTTCCTGTTTTTTTTTTTGTCAAAGTTTAAAGCGGAGTTCCACCCACAAATGGAACTTCCGCTTTAAGTGAAGGTGACCCCCTGGCATGCCACAATTGGCATGTCATTTTTTTTTTGGGGGGGGGGATACCTGTTTTTCACAGGTATCCAGCTCCCACTTCCTCTCCTTGCACCATGGCACCGGAAGGGAGTTCACCTCTCCCCCCTCCCTCCTGGCAATCTTCTGGGACACGTCACAGGTACCAGAAGATACACTGACCATTCACAGCGCGGCTTGAAGCCAAAGCCGGGCGCCCACACTTGCTATGCCGGCACCGCACGGATATAGCTGCTGACTTTTAAAAGGATGGAACTCTGCTTTAAAGGATATCTAAAGGTTCTTTTTAATAATAACAAAAAACAAACATGTCATAGTTACCTCCTATGTGCAGTTGGTTTTGCACAGAGTGGCCCTGATCCTCCTCTTCTGGGGTCCCTCAGTGGCGCTCCTGGCTCCTCCTCTTCTCGAGTGCCCCATCAGGGAAGCGATTTCCCTGGGGGCACTCGTGTGGGAGCGCTCCCGTGTCCTGCTGCTGCATCCATTGACGCAGACAGCAGGACACTGCTCCGCCCCCTGGTGTCATTGGATTTGATTGACAGCAGCGGGAGCCAACGGCTCTATCCAATGAGGACCCGAGACACAGCCTGGAGCGGGTGTCCTCGTCCCCGTTGCAGGAACAATCTGGCTCAGGTAAGTAAAAGGGGGTCTCTGGGGGATTGGGGCACTACAGGAGCACTACAGTAGGTTTTTCACCTGAATGCATAGAATGCATTCAGGTGAAAAACCTTGAGGGTTTACAACCCCTTTAACCACTTTAAGACCGAGCCTCTTTTTGGAGTTCGGTGGTTTTCAGTTAAAAACAGGTTTTTTTGCTATAAAATTACTTAGAACCCCCAAACATTATATATTTTTTTCTTTCTAAGACCCTAGAGAATAAAATGGCGGCCATTGCAAAACTTTATGTCACACCGTATTTGCGCAGCGGTCTTAAAAGCGCGTTTTTTTTAAAAAAAATTCAGTTTTTTTAGTTAAAAAATAAGACAACAGTAATGTTAGGTAAATTTTTTTTCCATATTGTGAAAGATAATGTTACGCCAAGTAAAATGATACCCAACATGTCATGCTTCAAAATTGCGTCCGCTCGCGGAATGGCGACAAACTTTGCAACATAAAAATCTCCATTGGCGACGTTTAAAAAATTCTACAGGTTAGCATTTTTGTGTTACAGAGGAGGTCTAGGGCTAGAATTATTGCTCACGCTCTAACGATCGCGGCGATACCTCACATGTGTGGTTTGAACACCGTTTTCTTATGTGGGCGGGACTTACGTATGCGTTCGCTTCTGCGCGCGAGCTCGCAAGGACGGTGCGCTTTAAATTTTTTTTTTATTTATTTTACTTTTTAATTTTTATTTTTACAACTTTTTTTTTTTTTTTAATTTTTGATCACTTTTTTTCCTATTACAAGAAATGTAAACATTCCTTGTAATAGAAAAAAGCACCAGGACCTCCAAAATATGAGATCCGGGGTCAAAAAGACCTCAGATCTCATTTTTACACTTAAATGCAAAAAAAAAGAAAAAAAAAAGAATTTGAAAAAAATGGCAGGGGAAAAAAATGTCCCCTTTAAGAGCATTGGGCGGAAGCGACTTGTGACGTAGCTTCCGCCCAGCCATGTTATGGAGCCGGGTGAGCGGCTTCAGCCGCTCACTCGGCTCATGGACACTGGGGGGGGAGGACGCGATCATCTCCGCTGCTGCCGGCGGGTCCGGTAAGCGGCGGAGATGACCGGAAAGCGGCGGGAGGGGGGGGGCACCTCTCCCGCCGCTGATAAAACTGATCTTGCGGCGAATTCGCCGCTAAGACCACTTTTATCTTGCAGGGAATCGCCTGCAGAAAAAAAAGATACCGGGGTTATGGTAGCTATCTGCTACCATAACAATGGTATTCCACTTCAAAGTACCGCCATCAAACGACGTACGGCGGTCCGGAAGAGAAGCTGAAGGTAGAAGCTAATTGGCTACCTTGCACAGCTGCACCAGATTTTGCACTCTCCAGTTTTAGTAAATCAACCCCTGTGGGTCTTGGGTTTAGATATCCTTTAACCACTTCAGCCCCAGAAGGATTTGCACCCTTCCTACCAGAGCATTTTTTGCGATACGGCACTGTATTGCTTTAACTGACAATTGCGTGGTCATGCGACATTGTACCCAAACAAAATGTATGTCCTTTTTTGGCCGACAAATAGAGTTTTCTTTTGGTGGTATTTGATCACCTCTGCGTTTTTTATTTTTGTGCTATAAGCAAAAAAAGTGCGACAATTTAGAAAACAACAATATTTTTAACTTTTTGCTATAATAAATCTCCAAAAAAAAAATGTAAAACAACAAATTTCTTCATCAGTTTAGGCCGATATGTATTCTTCTACATATTTTTGTAAAAAAAATTGCAATAAGCGTTTAATGATTGGTTTGCGCAAAAGTTATAGCGTCTACAAACTATGGGAATATATTTATGACGTTTTTATTATTATTTTATTTTATACTAGTAATGGCAGTGATCTGCGATTTTTAGCGGGACAGCAATATTGCGGCGGACATATCGGACACTTTTTCGGAACCATTGACATTTATACAGTGATCGGTGCTATAAATAGTCACTTATTACTGTGTAAATGTCACTGGCAGGGAAGGGGTTCCCCCCTCCTTCTCATTGGCTCTCTGACTTTGATTGACAGCAACGAGAGCCAATGGCACCCTACTGCTGTGTCTCAGACAATCAGAAGGATCCCAGACAGCCGAGTCTCTCGTGTAACATCCCTGGATTGAGATGGGGCTCAGGTAAGTATTAGGGGGGCTGCTGCACACAGAAGGTTTTTATCTTAATGCAGAGAATGCATTAAGATAAAGAAAACGTTCTGCCTTTAGAACCACTTTAATATTAGTTGGAAAAGTTCCCCGTACCCCCTTACACTGGTGTTTAGTTAAAAGAATAACATCATTCACATTTATTGGAAAAAACATACTCCATTGGCATTCAGCGGGAACAATACGGTTACACTTGTGTTCAGCATGGAAGTAAAGTATTTGCATTGGTGTTCAGTGGGAAATATAATATTAAATAACATACTGTATGTGCTCTGGTGTTTATGAAATGTTATTCATAGACGTATTGATTATTATTTCATGTACTTGCACTGATGTTCAGTAAGAAATATGTTGCTCATAACATGTTATTCAATAGCATATTTGCACATGGTTGCATGTGTTCAGTAGAAAATGTAATTAAATAACATATTTGTATTGGTGTTTAATATGATTGTTGCTCACCGGAGAGGCCAGAGTAGCTCTACTCATCCAACACTGCTGTCTGTATCTTGTGACATTGGTGCCAGAACCCTAATACCTAGTACGCACGATGAGAAAATTGCATGAAAAATACAGATTTTGGCGCGATCGTCCAATAATCTGATTGTTAGTACACAGCTTTCAAGAGCACGACAGTTCATGTGCAAATATCCAAAGGGACAAGCATGAAATGTTTCCTTGTACAATAACAGAATGAATGATTTTTGTGTAATTAGGATAGCATTTGTACAAAAAAAAAAATGTGTGACCAAGAAACGATAGAATACAGGCGCATCTCATAAAATTAGAATATCACCAAAAAGTTAATTTATTTCAGTAATTCAATTCAAAAAGTGAAACTCATGTATTATATATAGATGCGTTACACACAGAGTGATATATTTCAAGCATTTCTCTCTTTTAATTTTGATGATTATGGCTTACAGCTAGTGAAAACCCAAAATTCAGTATCTCAGAAAATTAGAATATTACATAAGACCTTCACACTTAGATATCGGGACACAGCACAGGACTAAAACTTCAAGGGATGAGGGAATTTAAACCAGGATAGTTGGCAAGTATGAGGCAGCTGCTTTAGGCCCCACAATAATGACAGGGCCCAGGGCAGCTGACCCTTTTTCCCTGCCTTAAAGACGGCCCTGTACATGTTAGTAGGTGTCTGAGAACTTGTGAATGTGTGAGGAGCAATGCCTCGTGGGACATGTAGTCCTGGGCAGGAAGTGAGTGGTTCTAAAGTCAGGAGAAATGCTAGCACAGGCTTCCAGTATCCGTAGTTTCAGGTGCTGCACATCTTGTATCTTCACAGCATAGACAATTGCCTTCAGATGACCCCAAAGATAAAAGTCTAAGGGGGTCAGATCGGGAGACCTTGGGGGCCATTCAACTGGCCCACGACAACCAATCCACTTTCCAGGAAACTGTTCATCTAGGAATGCTCGGACCTGACACCCATAATGTGGTGGTGCACCATCTTGCTGGAACAATGATGTCAGTGATAGGGAATTGCTGGCCATCAAGTTGGCTTTGGAGCAATGGCGGTACCTCCTGGGAGGACCATAAAAACCATAAAAAAACAATATGCTGTGAAGATACGAGATGTGCAGCACCTGAAACTACGGATACTGGAAGCCTGTGCTAGCATTTCTCCTGCGGTGTTGCTATTAGTGTGTGAAGAGTGGGAGAAGAGGGTTGCATTGACAATCCAACACAATGGGCAGCACATTGAACACATTTTATAAGTGGTCAGAAACTTGTAAATAACTCATGAAAGAATAAAGTTACGTTAAAAGCACACCATTGTTTTTCTTGTGAAATTTCCAATAAGTTTGATGTGTCACATGACCCTCTTCCTATTGAAAAAACAAAAGTTGGATTCAAAATGGCCGACTTCAAAATGGCCGCCATGGTCACCACCCATCTTGAAAAGTTTCCCCCCTCACATATTCTAATGTGCCACAAACAGGAAGTTAATATCATCAACCATTCCAATTTTATTAAGGTGTATCCATAGAAATGGCCCACCCTGTATATAAAATATATGAGTTTCACTTTTTGAATTGAATTACTGAAATAAATTAACTTATTGATGATATTCTAATTTTATGAGATGCACCTGTAGATTACATTACAATAAAACAATTACATCACTTCTGTTGTATTCTGACGTATAAGAATTTTCATAAGTTTAGTAACCTATTGGTTTTCAATGTGAAACTAGCATGGAAAAAAGAAAAGGGTGATCATTTCTCTGATATTCTCATGGGTGGGCTGAGATCACTCTGCTGCAGTGCTGCTGTGAAGGTCAGTGTTGGATGCCCGAATGGTAACGTAACCATTGCAGCAGGTTTGAATCCAATCCAATGGTGGACAGTGCAGAACCCTTAGTGACCTCTCAGAACCCCAGTTGGGAAACCCTGATATATGATTATCTTTTATATACAATTATCATTTTTATGTTGTATATAATTTTTATATCATTATCTTTTTTTGTAAAAAAGAACACTTTGTAAAACAGTAGTGAAGCTGAATGTATAACCTTTTATTAAAGACTGGTACTCTGCCAAAGTAAAATAAGAGTTATTATGTATGTTTAAAGAAAGATAGTGTAATATCTCAGGCAAGCTTTTTCCTTATCACAGATATATCGGTCTGGAAATCCCCTATCATGGGTTTCATGATTCATCTCTTTTAGGTTTCACAAGAATAAAGTTAACCACTTGTGCTGCATCAGGTCACAGCACATGGTCTAATACAAGAAGATATGAACTGCAGGGACCTTCATTAATAATATTACCATAATTTGTTGAGCATTTGCAGAACAATTAAAGTACAGTTTTAGGAAAATATCTGCACAACCTTGATATGGTATTTGATGTTTACTGCACTGTTATATGCCTTACAACCATGTTTGATATCACAAGTTGTCTGATACCATTTTAAAATGTTATTATACCCTTTAGTACCTGGTAGGTTCTTTAAGGAAGGTGTATCCCCTCCAGTGGCATGGGCTCTGCCCCCCCCTATCCATGCATCCGGCCCCCTAATCTACATGCAGAGCGCCGGACACATGGATTCCAATGGGGGGGGGAGGATTTTTTTTTTGAAGCACATGATTAGAGCCAGAGGTTCTAATAGGCTTCAAAAAAGGGTGGGCTTGGGGCACAGAGCACTGCACTCTGAGCCCACCCAGTTGTGTGACAATAGTGAATGAATATTCGCTATTGTCACACTGATCCTTCTCCCGGCCAATCAGGAAGCGTGTCCTGAGACCCGTCACCAAATTGGCTGAATGGACAGGTGATCCTATTGGATGCCTAGGAGGAGGAGGGAGGAGACACACGGCAGAAGCCGCTGTGATGCAGAAGAGGAGGAGCCGCCCACCGTTCGTAGGAGCGCTGCCCACCCGCAACCTACATGGGGTAAGTGCAGGGCTGGATCACCGACCAACTGACCGCAAGAACTCCGGGGGGGGGGGGGTTGTTTGTCGCCCCCCCGCAAAAAAGAGCACCACAAGCTACTGGTCCCCTCTTACAAACACCATTCTGATGCTAGCTAGCAATGGGTTCTTCCCATAGGTGTGTGCAGCCTATTGCATTAGGGTGTGCACCCCAAACCTCAAACACACATTCCTTTCTCTGCAGCCTCAGCTGCACTGGACAGTGAATGAATGGGAATCTCTGTGCTGAGCGGCTTCCTGTTCATTCACAAACTGAAGCATAGTAAACACAGTATACATAGTATTATTTATATTATTATTTTTGCTATTACTATTTTTATTTTAATTGTTATTATCATTGTCACAATTCATAGTTATGTTCTGTTCACTTTGTGTCTAGCTAGGTTTCGTGAGATCAGCTACAATGAATCTTATGGAAAGGTGAAAAAGGTTTAACATTACACGTTGTTGGCAAGCTATGGGCAGATATCACCGTGTGATAAAATACTTGTATCAAGAGCTGCTCACTCATATATCATGATACATAAAAATAGCAGGGTGCAATTTTGAATAGCCCATATCAACACTTGGATCAAATGAATATTGAAAGTTAACTATTTAAGGTAATTGAGTGAAATGAATGTGTTTTATATTCAGGTGGAGGCGCAGTGTCTGGATTACTATAACCGTAAAGACGTCAAAAAGAACAATGAACAAAATGTGAACGTGGAACTTTATTACGAGAGTCTTTGTGGGGCCTGCCGGAAGTTCCTTGCTCTTCAGCTGTACCCCACATTTCTAATGTTATATGACATTATGAATATCACACTGGTGCCTTATGGGAATGCACAGGTATGAGCCTACATTTACATTCCACAGACTGGTTAATTTAAATGTGGGAAGAACAATCAAATAGTGTGCCACAGTTTCTTGATGACCAAATCTTAATATTTTTATAACTAGTTGTTTTTTAAGGGCTCTTTCAGACAGGTGGTAATGCTTAACGCCCTCTGAGAAGTGACCTGTGTTGGAACGCTTTTCAAAGGCGATATAGTAGGGACTTGCGCTTCTGAAGCCTGTTTTTTTTTCTTTTCTTTGGGTTTCTTTTTTTTTTTAACTGCCAAGTGGCAATTTTACCTTGCGGCCAATGCCACAACTGCCAAGCAAGCATTAGGCTAGCAGTTGCTGTGCGGCTCCATTGATCCCAATGGGTGAATTTGACTTGTCAAACAGTTGGATTTAAAATTGCTGTGGCTGCAGCATGCACTAGTGTGAAAGAGCTCTTAAGTAGAATTGAGCGAACACCTGGATATTCGGGTTTGGGTGTCCGGCCGAACTTCGCGAATAAGTTTGGGTTCGGTACCGAACGTTACCCGAACTTGACCCCGGACCCCATTGAAGTCAATGGGGACCCAAACTTTTCGGCACAAAAATGGCTGTAAAAAAGTCCTGGCAAGTGCTAGAGGGCTGCAAAAGGAAGTAAAATGGGGGTAAGAGTAGGACAAGTGCCCTACAAAAAAATGGGGATAGGGAAAATAACTTAAAATCAAATAATAAAAATAAAAATGGGAAGGGGGGTGGATGTGGAGTAGGAGCCTAGAGGTTGACTAGGCCGTGACCGTGGCAGTGTAGGTGGAAGTGGCGGTGGTGGAGGAGGTAGCCAACACTTTTTGTTGTTTGTTTTCTTTTCTAATTGGGGTAGCCCCCAAAATATTGAGGCATATTCAAAAAAACAAGTATACCAATGGCTGTGTGAGGCCGGTCTAAATGTCTATTCTGCACAAGGTACAGACAAGTCTTGTGGGATCCATGCCTGGTTCATTTTAATAAACGTTAGCTTGTCCACGTTGGCTGTGGACAGGCGGCTGCGCTTGTCTGTGATAACGCCCCCCGCTGTGCTAAACACACGTTCAGACAATACACTGGCTGTAGGGCAGGCCAGCACCTCCAAGGCATAAAGGGCAAGCTCACTCAGGCCATGTGCCCAATTTGGAGACCCAGAAGTTGAATGGGGCAGACCCATCAGTCAGTACGTGTAGGCGTGTGCACACATACTGTTCCACCATGTTGCAGAAATGCTGCCTCCTGCTAAAACCTTGCCTATCAGCTGGTGGTGCTGTTTGTTGTGGCGGGCTGCTGAGAAAGCTTTGCCACATTTCGGCCATGCTAACCCTGCCCTCTGAGGTGCTGGTGGTGGCACAGCTGCGTTGGCGGCCTCTTCCTCCTCCTCCTCTGCCTTCGCCTTGTGCTTCCACTGAGCCCCCGGTGTCCTTTGGGAATGCCCTCAGCAGCGCCTCTACCAGTGTGTGCTTGTAGTCGCGCATCTTCCTCTCACGCTCCAGTGAGGGAATTAAGAACGGCACGTTGTCCTTGTAATGGGGATCCAGCAGGGTGGCCACCCAGTAATCAGAACAAGTTTCAATGTGGGCAACTCGGCTGTCGTTGCGCAGGCACTGCAGCATGTAGTCGGCCATGTATGCCAGGCTGCCCAGAGGCAAAGACAAGCTGTCCTCTGTGGGAGGTGTATCATCTGTGTCCTCCGTATCCCCCCAGCCACGCTCCAGTGATGCCCACGAGCTGCGTTGGGTGCCTCCCTGCTGCGGTTCCTCCTCATGATGATCTTCCTCGTCCTCCTCATCCTCCAGAACTGGGCCCTGGCTTGAATATTTTTTACCTGGCCTATGCTGGTGCAGGAACCCACCCTCCGAGCCACTTGTGAATGACTGGCCTGATAACCGTGGAAATGACCCCTCTTCCTCCTCATCCTCCTGTGCCACATCCTCTTCCATCATGGCCCGAAGTGTTTTTTCAAGGAGACATAGAAGTGGGATAGTAACACTGAGAACAGCGTCATCGGTACTGGTCATGTTGGTGGAGTACTCGAAACACTGCAATACGGTACACAGGTCTCGCATGGAGGCCCACTCATTGGTGGTGAAGTGGTGCTGTTCCGCAGAGCGACTGACCCGTGCGTGCTGCAGCTGAAACTCCACTATTGCCTGCTGCTGCTCGCACAGTCTCTCCAGCATGTGCAAGGTGGAGTTCCACCTTGTGGGCACGTCGCATAGGAGGCGGTGAGCGGGAAGGCCGAAGTTCCGCTGCAGCGCAGACAGGCGAGCAGCAGCAGGGTGAGAACGCCGAAAGTGCGCACAGACGGCCCGCACTTTATGCAGCAGCTCTGACATATCCAGGTAGTTTTTTAGAAATGTCTGTACCACCAAATTCAGCACATGCGCCAGGCAAGGGATGTGCGTCAAACCGGCTAGGCCCAGAGTCGCTACGAGATTTCGCCCATTGTCGCACACAACCAGGCTGGGCTTGAGGCTCAGTGGCAACAACCACTCATCGGTCTGTTGTTCAATGCCCGTCCACAGCTCCTGCGCAGTGTGGGGTTTATCCCTCAAACATATCAGTTTTAAAACAGCCGGCTGTCGTTTCCCCCTGGATGTGCTGAAGTTGGTGGTGAAGGTGTTAGGCTGAGCGGATGAGGAGGTGGTAGAGGAGGAGGAAGTGCAGTAGGAGGAGGAGGCAACAGGAGGCAAAGACAAATGCCCTGCAATCCTGGGTGGCGGTAGGACATGCGCCAAATGGCTAGCCGGCTCAGGCCCACCCGCCACTACATTTGCCCAGTGTGCAGTTAGCAAGATATAGCGTCCCTGCCTGTGCTTACTGGTCCATGTATCAGTGGTTATGTGGACCAGATGGCATTGCGCAGTGCATACTTGATCTTGTCCCCGACTTGTTTGTGCAGGGAAGGGATGGCTCGCCTGGAAAAGTAGTGGCGGCTGGGAACCACTGTGGGACAGCCCCCGCCATCAGGTTTTTAAAACTGTCCATGTCCACCAGACGGAATGACAGCATTTCAAAGGCCAGAAATTTGGAAATGCTGGCATTCAGGGCCAGGGATCGCGGGTGGGTAGGGGGGTACTTCCTCTTTCTCTCCAGTGTTTGGCAGATGGAGAGCTGTAAGCTTCCATGGGACCCTTTGGAAATGCTTGGGGACGGTGGCGGTGCTGTCACATGCTCTGTTTTCTGGGTGGCAGGTGACACTGTCACTGTAGAGGTGGAGGAAGAGGCCGAGGCAGCAGCAGAAGAGGAAGCAGGAGGAGGCCGAGACCTTTCTTGGATTTTGAAGTAATTATTCCAATGCAGCTTGTACCTTGAATTTAGATGCCTGATCATGGAGGTTGTGGTCAGGTTTAGAACATTTATGCCTCGGCTTAGGCTATCATTGCACAGCTTGCAAACCACTCGTGTCTTGTTGTCAGCACATTGTCTGAAGAACTGCCACGCGGGGGAACGCCTTTGAGCTGCCTTTGGTGTGCTAGGTCCCTGGGTGCGGTGGGTAGTAGCAGGCCTACTGTCTAGGGGACGCTCACTCCGCTTTTGCAACCTGCTTCCTCTTTTGCTGTGCTGGTGCCTCTGTGCGACCACCACCTTTTCCTCCAAACTGCACACGTCACTCGCATGACCCTCATTCCATGTGGGGTCTAGGACCTCATCATCCTCCTCCACATCATCTTCCACCCACCCTTCACCACTGCACACTGAGGAAAGCTGCAGCAGTTGGCACCTGTGTTTCGTCATCATCAGAGACGTGCTGCGCTGGTGTTTCCATGTCCTCATCCTGCAACAGAAGTGGTTGGGCATCGGTGCACTCAATGTCTTCCACTTCTGGGGCAGGGCTATGTGGATGGCCGACGGAAAGCACACCAGGAGAGTCATCAAAAAGCATAAGAGTCTCTTGCATGACTTGGGGCTCAGACAGCTTGGCTAATTTACAAGGGGCTGAGGTGAAAGACAGAGGGTTCAGGTGCCAACTCTGAGCTTTCATCAAGGGACCGGGAGGGAGACAATGTGAAGGAACTGGAGGCATTGTCAGCCACCCAATCTACTATCGCCTGTACTTGTTCTGGCCTCACCATTCGTTGAGCGGCATTTGGGCCTACCATATAACGTTGACTCGCACCTGAGGAAGGTGTTTCACTCGTGCGTGTAGTTGGCACAGATCGACCACGTCCTCTCCTTCCAACAGGAGCTTCACCAACACCAGCAGCACCAGCACCACGACCACGTCCCTTATTTGACCCTCTCCTCATTCTGCCTGCAAATGTACTATGTAGCACTATTTAAGTATTTATTAATACAAAAAAAATTAATAATAAATTCTTCTTCTTCTACAGGAGCAGCAGGAACCTGACCCTATAGGAGTAGGCGATGATTTTAGAACAATTACCTGTCCCTTACAGGACCAGCAGGAGCCTCTCCCTTTAGAACTAGGAGATGATTATAGAACAATAATAATCTGTCCTTTACAGCAACAGCAGGAACCTGACCCTATAGGAGTAGGCGATGATTTTAGAACAATTATCTGTCCCTTACAGGACCAGCAGGAACCTCTCCCTTTAGAACTAGGAGATGATTATAGAACAATAATAATCTGTCCCTTATAGCAACAGCAGGAACCTGACCCTATAGGAATAGGCAATGATTTTAGAACAATTATCTGTCCCTTACAGGACCAGCAGGAACCTCTCCCTTTATAACTAGGAGATGATTATAGAACAATAATAATCTGTTCCTTACAGCAACAGCAGGAACCTGACCCTATAGGAGTAGGTGATGATTTTAGAACAATTACCTGTCCCTTACAGGACCAGCAGGAACCTCTCCCTTTAGAACTAGGAGATGATTATAGAACAATAATCTGTCCCTTACAGCAACAGCAGGAACCTGACCCTATAGGCGTAGGCAATGATTTTTGAACAATTATCTGTCCCTTACAGGACCAACTGGAACCTCTCCCTTTAGAACTAGGAGATGATTATAGAACAATAATAATCTGTCCCTTACAGCAACAGCAGGAACCTGACCCTATAGGAGTAGGAGATGATTTTAGAACAATTATCTGTCCCTCTAAGCAGTAGACTCTACCTAGTCCAGTCAGATTGTTCTGTAATGCAGGATGAGATCTGCAATAGACTCTACCTAGTCCAGTCAAATCGTTCTGTAATGTAGGATGAGATCTGCAATAGACTCTACCTAGTCCAGTCAGATCGTTCTGTAATGCAGGATGAGATCTGCAATAGACTCTACCTAGTCCAGTCAGATCGTTCTGTAATGCAGGATGAGATCTGCAATCTGTCCCTCTAAGCAGTAGACTCTACCTAGTCCAGTCAGATCGTTCTGTAATGCAGGATGAGATCTGCAATCTGTCCCTCTAAGCAGGAGACTCTACCTAGTCCAGTCAGATCGTTCTGTAATTCAGGATGAGATCTGCAATCTGTCCCTTAAAGCAGTAGTAGTAGTCTCTACCTAGTCCACAATCAGACCAATGAGATATTATTATATATATCTGCAATCTGTCCCTCACAGAGCCGGCAGCATCCTCTCTCTACACTAGTCAGAGTCTCAGAGAGCACGTGACTCCAGCTTATAAAGAGGCTGGGTCACATGATGCACTGACCAATCACAGCCATGCCATTAGTAGGCATGGCTGTGATGGCTTCTAGGGAAAACCAGTGAAACACTTGTTGATTGGCTGCCCTGCAGCTATTCAACATACGTGATAAAATACCAGAACCCGAACCCGGACTTTTTCTCAAACGTTCGGGTTCGGATTCGGGACGCCTGAAAGTTTGGTAAGGACCCGTACTTTACAATCCGGATGAATGATGAGAAGGGAGTAGACAGCTCCAGAACACCTGACTCTTCCAACAGTAACACAGTCCCAGAGGGTGCAGGCTCGAGATGCTTGGTCAAATAAACGAAAAGAGACTCCGGACGACCGCACTCCTTTTCAATGCTTTTATTGACCCAAGTCCATGCATACAGACAAGAGATATGAGGTACTGCTAACGCGTTTCACGCCACCCTAAGGGCGCTTACTCATAGCTAGTAAAACATAGGTATGCACACATGTATATATGTAAAAATACTGATGATCACTTCCCATGTTCAACCAATCACCACACAATCAGTCAGCTGTTGCTTAATCATTTGACGTCAATTACTTCTTAGGGCTCATGACCTTCAACAGAGTAGGTACGGCATGGTGCAATACACCAGAGGATCGTATGTAGACCATATGGAGACAAAAAGGTCCTCACATGCACCATCGCAGGTCCCTCTGTAATATGCAATAAGCCGACCCATCTGTGGAAGACCCAAAAACGTGCCAACATAAGTATAAAAAATTACGAATATACAAAAATGGATAAAATAAAGTTAGAATGTACAGAATAAACACAGTGTGTCAAAAAACATGATAATAAACATGACAGCAACAGGAAACTAATACATCACTAAAAACCTGCAAGTTTCAATGGTGTACAGCTCACCTGGGAGCCCTTTATCTGTAATAATCATCACTTCAAAAGGTGTATCACATGAGAAAACCCCAACAAACGATACACCCATAGGTAAACTTTATGTATACAGACAATATGGTTCCCTGATAGAACATCAATCTCAATTCAAATTACTAGCCGGACCTTAGAAAACTTTGCAAGAGGGAAGTGTTGTAAGGACTCAAATGGAGGATAACCAAACCTCTATCCATCATAAAAATGGGACACATCCCACTCAAAATTAAGTCCCTCAGGCATCCTAGTGCCAAGAAAAAATATCCAAAACACTTCCCTCTTGCAAAGAAGCTTGAACTTATCCCCACCCCTGACTGGAGACACTATTTGCTCGATCGCCTGAATTCTTAGATCAGAGGTATCTTTCTGGTGTACCCCGTTCCAATGTCTAGAAACATTGGTGGGATGATTTTTACTGATATCCCTAAGGTGATCGCCCAGGCGATCACGTAATCTCCGTGTTGTGCGTCCCACGTACTGAACCATGCAATGTGTACAAGTAATGATATAAACCACATACCTGGTGTTGCAGTTCATGAATCTACTAATGTTTGTACGTTTATTGTTAGCAGTGGATTGTACAATTTCCCCTTTCTTCACAAACGGACAGCACAGACACCTGCTCCCTCCACACCTAAAGTTCCCTTTAAAGCACAGCAAATGTGGCTGCCTGAAGGTCACGAGCCCTAAGAAGTAATTGATGTCAAATGATTAAGCAACAGCTGACTGATTGTGTGGTGATTGGTTGAACATGGGAAGTGATCATCAGTATTTTTACATATATACATGTGTGCATACCTATGTTTTACTAGCTATGAGTAAGCGCCCTTAGGGTGCCGTGAAACGCGTTAGCAGTACCTCATATCTCTTGTCTGTATGCATGGACTTGGGTCAATAAAAGCATTGAAAAGGAGTGCGGTCGTCCGGAGTCTCTTTTCGTTTACCCGTACTTTACAGTTCTGGTTTGCTCAACTCTACTCTTAAGGTGTACTTCTCCATGCACTAGAAGAACAATTCTATTTCACCATCTTGAAATGTATTCAAAGATAAGGATGTCTCTTCCCTAAAATCACCACAAGATACATGAATTGAGCAAGGACTTTACTCAACCATGGTCACTCAAAACTGAAATTTCACTTATGTGTTATGTATCTTGCAAAACATCCAAAATGGGTCGGGTGATAAGTCTTTAAAACATTGTATCATGGCATCATTTTGTCATTGTGGTTATCTTTTAATTACAAATAAAACAATGCAAGAAAGTACAGAAAGCATGTGAAGAATATGTTAATTAAAAGGAGGAAGGATACACAGAGTACACAGAGATACAATCATATGGGATAATATCAGTGGCGGCTGGTGAAGTTTTTGGTTGGGGGGCGCCAGGCCCCGCCCTTCCTTTTGACCCCTCCTACTTCTAATAAGCCCCACTCCTTATAGAATCCACCCACTCTGTCCCCTGTATTCCACATATTGTGTCAGGAGTACACAGCTCAACATCACATGACACAGTATACAGCTCAGCATCACAGGACACAGTATACAGCTCAGCATCACAGGACACAGTATACAGCTCAGCATCACAGGACACAGTATACAACTCAGCATCACAGGGCACAGTATAGAGCTCAGCATCACAGGACACAGTATACAGCTCAGCATCACAGGACACAGTATACAGCTCAGCATCACAGAACACAGTATACAGCTCAGCATCACAGGACACAGTATACAACT
>BLSH010365515.1:1090894-1114303 GCA_018402905.1 Glandirana rugosa
CACTCCCCGTGAACCCGCGGCGGAGGGGCGGCCGATTTCTTAGACTTTCTTTTTTTTTTCAGTCGGGGCGGGGGGGACGTCCACCGCGGCCACGTAACTGAAAGAAAAAAAACGGGGGGAGAGCGGGCTGTCCCCCTTCGTCGGTCCCCGGGCGGTCATGGTCTCTGTGGGAGCGGAAGTCACCTCCGCTGCCACAGTGACCCGCCCCCGGCCACCGCATCCAATCACACGGAGCGGAGGCTCAGTGTAGCCAATCAAGCTATGCAGGGTGCGCCTGTTCAGCGCACCCGCATAGGCTTTAATGGCCGAGCAATAGGCTCACTACTTGGCTGTCATGTGACAGCCAAGGAGCCGAAAAAAAAAAAAAGCCAGTGACCCAGGTGGGGCAGTTTGCAGCCAGTGACACAGGTGGGGCAAAAAAAAGAAAGTCAATGCACCGGCGCCACCTGCAGGGGGGGCGGGGCTGACTTTTTTTTTTCTTTCAGATTCTTTAGCCGGCGGGGAGGCGGCGCCCAAGTGCCCCTCACACACCAGCCGCCACTGGATAATATAATGTACACCTACAGTATGCATTACCATAAGTAATGAAGAGTTACATATATAAGTTATCTATAGTGATGGCTAAGTCAGGTCAATGTGTAATGTCGAGTTCCTCTTCCTGTGCCAAGGCTCATTTCAATCAATAACCGTACAAACAATATGTTACATAGTTAGTCATGTTGAAAAAAGACCATCTAGTAGTTCAACCAAAAAAATAAATAAATAAATAGAAAAATTATATATAACCATACAATCCTTCACCCACAGTTGATTCAGAGGAAGGCAAAAAACCCCAGCAAAGCATGGATCCAATTTGTTATAGCGGGGGGAAAAAATTCCTTCCTGATCCCCCAAGAGGCAATCGGATTCACCCTGGATCAACTTTACCTAAAAATGTTAGAACCCAATTATATTATTTACATTAAGGAAAGAATCCACGCCTTTTTTAAAGCAATCAACCGTGCTGGCCAAAACCACCTCTGGAGGGAGTCTATTCCACATTTTCACAGCTCTAACTGTGAAGAAACCTTTCTGTATTTGGAGATGAAATCTTTTTTCCTCTAGACGTAAAGAGTGCCCCCTTGTCTTTTGTGATGACCTTTAACCACTTCAGCCCCAGAAGGATTTCCAGCTTTAGGACCGGAGCCCTTTTTGCGATTCGGCACTGCGTCGCTTTAACTGAAAATTGCGCGGTCGTGCGACGTTGCACCCACACAAAATTTGCGTCCTTTTTTTCGCACAAATAGAGCTTTCTTTTGGTGGTATTTGATCACCGCTGCGTCATTTCTGATCGCCGCTATAAACAAAAGAAGAGCGACAATTTTGCAAAAAAAAACGAATTTCTTACTTTTTGCTAAAATACAAATCCAAAAAAAAATATAAAAAAACATTTTTTTTCATCGGTTTTGGCCGATTTATATTCTTCCTCATATTTGTGATTAAAAAAAATCGCAATCGGCGTTTATTGATTGGTTTGCGCAAAAGTGGTCGCGTTTACGGATGATGAGAATTCATTTTTGGGGTTTTTATTTTTTTTGTATTTTTTACTAGTAATGGCGGCGATCTGCGATTTTTAGCGATACTGCGATATTTCAGCGGACATGTCGGACCATTTTGACACTTTTTTGGGACCATTGGCATTTATACAGCGATCAGTGCTATAAAAATGCACTGATTACTGTGTAAATGCCATTGGCAGTGAAGGGGTTAACCTGCAGGGGGCGCTCTAAGGGTTAACTGTGTTCCCTGGGCGTGTTCTAACTGTATGGGGGCTGCCCTAGCTGGGGAAGGAAAGTGGTCACAGCCTCCATGTACACGAAGGCTGTGATCACAGCCCTTCCCCCTTCACAGAACGGAGGTCCGTGTTTACTTACACGGACCTCCGTTCTTTCACTCCGGGGGGGGGCATCGCGGGTGGCCGGTGGAGATCGACTCCGCCGCACCCGCTCCCTGGCCCTCCCCGAACACAGTGAGCGCGCGGGCACGCCTCCGGCGGCACGCGCGCGCTCATTAGGTGCAATCTTGCGGTCGCCGTCATATGACGGCGATCCGCGTTACAGAGCCACTTTGCCGTCGTCAAATGCCGATCGGCGGTCGGCAAGTGGTTAAGTAAATAATGCAATATGTAAACCCTAACAATACCTATAAGGGTGAATTTCCTGGCATTACGGTTAAACATTCAAAAAAGTGTGACAAAATGTAAGACTAAGATAATTAAAGACCTGTGGCACCCTGTTATAGAAGAGAAAAATATGTTTTTAATGTATGCTGTGGCAAAGGTGGCTGCCCACATATGCAGCAGTCCACAAACAATTGCTAACAATGGCAAAAGAAGGAAATGTCCCTGTGTAGATGGTGTGGCCAGAAGGAAAAATGGGGAAAACATAAGCAGCACTCAGGAGGATGAGGCAGGGGACAGGCAGTACAGAAAGAGCAGTTGATGGTGGGGACAGGCAACACAGAGCGGGGCATTTGATGGTCAGGGCAGGCAGTAGGGCATTTGATTATAGGGACAGGCAGTACAAAGGGGGCAGTTGATGTTGGGGACAGGCAGTATAGAGAGGACAGTTTATGGTGAGGACATGCAGTACATAGGGTGGCAGTTTACGACGGGGACAGGCAGTACAGAGGGGGAAGCTGATGGTAGGGACATGCAGTGCAGAAGAGGCAGTTGATAGTGGGGACAGGTAGTACAGAGGGGAAAGCTGATGATGGAAACATGCAGTGCAGAAGAGTCAGTTGATGGTGGGGACAGGCAGTGCAGAGGGGGAAGTGAATGGTGGGGACATGCAGCACATAAGTGTCAGTTGATGGTGGGAACAGGCAGTACAGAGTAGGAAGTGATGGTGGGGACATGCAGTGCAGAAGAGTCATTTGATGGTGGGGACAGGTAGTGCAGAGGGGGAAGTGAATGGTGGGGACATGCAGTACATAAGTGTCAGTTGATGGTGAGGACAGGCAGTACAGAGGGGGCGTGATGGTGGGGACATGCAGTGCAAAAGAGCCATTTGATGGTGGGGACAGGCAGTACATAGAGAAAATCTGAGTGAGGAAATGCAATGCAGGAGAGGCAGTTGATGGTGGGGAATGGCAGTACAGAGGAGGGCAGTTGATGGAGGGTACACGCAGTACAAAGGGGGGATGTTATTAGTGGAGAACAGGCATTACAGAGCAGACTCCACCAGCCTTGCCCCCCAAATCTCAGTTGTCTCCCATCATTGCCCCCACACTGATCTTGTGTTTAAGCTTGGGGGCACCCCAGGAGTTGGTATTGGATTGGTAGTCCATGCCCAGGCTCTGGGGTAGACCTCTCTCTCTCCTCTGCCCTTGTTTTTATAGGTCCGGGGAGCAAGGCTAAAGCCCAAGCTGTCAATAAGTCCAATTACACTGTAGCTCCCTTCCCTTTCTCTTCACTTAAGCCAGGCTGTCCAATCAAGTGGCGGGGAGGAGGGGGATCCAGAGTGGCACCCACTACTATACCCAGGCTAAGCAGATACCAGCCATACAGCAGAAAAGCGCTTCCCAAATCAAATTCCCAATATATTCAGTGAGTACAGTGGGTCATATGAGACTTGAGGCCTGTGTGCACTGCATGTACTGCACACACTAGGAATACCTCACTGGGATCTGTAGAGAATCAGGTAACTTAGGAATCCCAGCAATCGCAGTTCATACTTCATTGGACAAATCTGCCTGTATATATGCAGGATAATTAAGAAAATAATTTTCTGTTCTTTCTGTTAAATAAATTCACTCATGCCCAGTTATATGTTTATTTCAATTACCTAACAATATAAGGAGCATATTTTTAGAGTTATGTTTTACCTTTTTTTTCAGGAAAAAAATGTTTCAGTGGGAAAGTGGGAATATGTATGCCAGCATGGACCTGAGGAATGTTATGGAAATACCATAGAGGTTTGTTGAAATTACTATTTGAAATGTCGAAATGTCATATAAGACTTAAAGTATCTGGTGCAATTATATTAATTACTGTACCTTTTTTCTTGAAAGGTTTAAAAATTTAGAAAAAGAGAATTTTTGATAAATATGTGGAAAAAGATATTGCTATAGTATATAAAAACGAAAACATGGACAGAGAGTGTGGGACTTTTTTGGGTGTGTAAACATATGATTACACAGAGAGTACTTAAAAATAATACATTTTATTAAACTAAATTTTATTAAATTAAATTACAAAAATCATGTTAAAAACATTAGTACAACCATGTGCGGTTACCCATCATACACGGACTGCTTGTTCTTTCAGCATGCTTATATTTCAACATGTTTCGCCATTCTTGCTTCTTCAGGAAAAAGTGTGGTGAAATTACTAATAACACAGGCACAGAGCAAGAGTCACGAAAATAATTCATTATTTTTAAGTACTCTCTGTGTAACCATATGTTTACGCACCCAGAAATTTCCACACTCTTTGTCCATGTTTTAGTTTTTAATACCATGGGGTGTTGGTGCTCTCAGTATTGCTGACCTAGTATTCTCCACATAACACACCAGACTGCTATAGAATAAACTCTATGTGCCTGCATTTTGTAATGCAGTCTTCCAGTTACATCTTATATAAGATAAGAATGCACCTATGAACTTAAAACCTTTTCTTTTTAGATAAAATGTAGGGTAGTGTTAGTACCCCTGACCGTTTTTTTTTTCTTTTTGCTGTCTGCATACCATTAGGGAAATTTCACTTCCTGTACCAGAGATGCAACAGTAATCCAGAGGAAATCTCCCAAAGTTAGCAGAAATCCGCTCTTAAGCTGGTCATACATGGATTGAAATTTAGCCGGTTCAGCAGGGAGCGGCAGTATTTCAATACATGTATGAGCAGGGTGGTTGTACAGAAGTCGATCTACCGATCTTCTTCAAAAAAACACCCTGTCGGATTTGTAAAACTCGATCAGCATTGCTGGGGAGGATTCCCCCATCCACCTTGAATGTGCGGATGGGGGAATCAATTGTTTTTTTTTAGTTCAACCCACTGGTTGAATGAAAAAAATGACTCATCTATAGGCTGCTTTAGACAGTTGGGAGGAGTCTGGTTACGTGACGTCGCCACGCTGTATGGACAACTTTTTGGTTGGAAACATTGCTGAGACTATGCTAATTCACATGTGATTTTTAACCTTGATGTTTGTGAGTATTCTGGCGTTTTTATAAATAAATATTATTGGTCAGTAATACTGCGCAATGAGGTTTCTTTTTACCTATCCCCATGTGTTGGTGCTGTGAGTCCCTGTTCCAAGAAGGATCGTGTCTGTTCCCAAGGGATTGGTCATTTCACATGCATGGAGAGTTCAAGCTAAACATTTCAGAAGCATATTTGACTACTTTTGATTGAGTAGTCCACTGTTTGGGGTAAGAGTCAGTGTGAAACTTCCATCTTGGTGACGGATTCCTCTAAACACCTTTGTGAGTGGATTTACACTAAATGGAATTTTTAGAATGATCTTACCCTTTCATTTATCTGGACTTTTTAAAGGCATAGGCGCTGCATTTGTGTTATTATTGCTTTAGACCAGGGATATACAATTAGCGGACCTCCAGCTGTTGCAAAACTACAAGTCCCATCATGCCTTGGCCTCTGGGTGTCATGCTTGTGGCTGTCAGAGTCTTGCTATGCCTCATGGGACTTGTAGTTCTGCAACATCTGGAGGTCCACTAATTGCATATCCCTGCTTTAGACAGTTGTCCCAGGAACAGGCGCCCCCAGTGAAGGATTTCCCCTTATCCTGGGGACAACTCTAATTGGATTTCCCCTCACTGTCTTTCTCAGTAACAATATGTACCAGTACAAATAGAGGGGTGAATGTCCCCAATGGTGACACTTCAATAAAAACTGTCTTCCCTACTATATCTGAAACCACACTAAAGGTTGGCCTAGAGATGCACTTTAATTGATATAGCCATTCCCAAAAATCGAATGTGTGACAAACTAATCATGTTAAAAACGTATATAAACATGATTAGTTGTACAAAGTAATTTACACATAGTTGTTCAGCAGGACATGGCAATAACGAGAAACGAAAGAGGAACTTTTTTTTTTCTGCGTGCAATTACATTCTCTGGAGAGATAATTTAAAATCAAATATAATATTATAATATAAAACTATTTTTACCTGCTGAAGTCATTGCCACTAATGCATATGTTTTGTAGTGAAATTTTCTTTTATATGCCTAGGCATGTCTCATTCACCTCCTGCCGGATATCCGTAGCTACTTTCCTGTCATTGACTGTATGGAAATGTCCCCCAACGTCACCGGAGCTCTAGAACCAGTAAGTCAGTGATGTGTAGGGTGATGTAATCTATTCAGATAAATAAATACAGATCAAAGTTTTGGGATGGCCAAGTCAGAGCCTGGATCTGAATCCAATTTCATTTAAAATGCATTTGTAAGGAAGAGTGGTCAAAAATTCCCAAGACAAAATGTGCTATGCTGATTTACTCCTGCCCCCAAAAAACTGAATGCTGTCATTAAATAAAAAAGTATTAGCTTAAAGGTGTGCATATTTATGCAACCAGGTTATTGTAAGTTTTTTATTTTTATTTTTCCCCCTTTAAATATTTCAGGCAGTTTTTAATTGAATTGCACAGATTATAAGTCACATAAGTTAGACTTATGTTAGAAGTGAATTTTCTTGGTCTGATTTTTTTACAACTCAAAAACCGGGAATTTTCACTGGGGTGTGTAAACTTCTTATATCCACTGTAGGTTTTTGGCAGAATACACCTAACTACTGCAAAAAGGTCTACACATCTAGAATTTCGAAAATGCAACATGGAAGACATATATATATATATATATATATATATATATATACAGTCAGGCCCATAAATATTGGGACATTGACACAATTCTAATGTTTTTGGCTCTATACAACACCACAATGGATTTGAAATGAAACAAACAAGATGTGCTTTAACTGCAGACTTTCAGCTTTAATTTGAGGGTATTTACATCCAAATCAGGTGAACGGTGTAGGAATTACAGCAGTTTTTAAATGTGCCTCCCACTTTTTAAGGGACCAAAAGTAATGGGACAATTGGCTGCTCAGCTGTTCCATGGCCAGGTGTGTGTTATTCCCTCATTATCCCATTTACAAGGAGCAGATAAAAGGTCCAGAGTTCATTTCAACTGTGTTATTTGCTTTTGGAATCTGTTGCTGTCAACTCTCAATATAAGATCCAAAGAGCTGTCACTATCAGTGAAGCAAGCCATCATTAGGCTGAATAAACAAAACAAACCCATCAGAGAGATAGCAAAAACATTAGGTGTGGCCAAATCAACTGTTTGGAACATCCTTAAAAAAAAAGAATGCACCAGTGAGCTCAGCAACACCAAAAGACCTGGAAGACCAAGGAAAACAACTGTGGTGGATGACCGAGGAATTCTTTCCCTGGTCAAGTAAACACCCTTCACAACAGTTGGCCAGATCAAGAACACTCTCCAGGTGGTAGGTGTATGTGTGTCAAAGTCAACAATCAAGAAAAGACTTCACCAGAGTGAATACAGAGGGTTCGCCACAAGATGTAAACCATTGGTGAGCCTCAAAAACAGAAAGTCCAGATTAGAGTTTGCCAAACAACATCTAAAAAAGCCTTCACAGTTCTGGAACAACATCCTATGGACAGATGAGACCGAGATCAACTTGTACCAGAGTGATGGGAAGAAACGAGTATGGCGAAGGAAAGGAACTGCTCATGATCCAAAGCATACCACCTCATCAGTGAAGCATGGTGGTGGTAGTGTCATGGTGTGGGCATATATGGCTGCCAATGGATCTGGTTCTCTTGTATTTAGTGATGATGTAACTGCTAACAAAAGCAGCAGGATGAATTCTGAAATGTTTCGGGCAATATTATCGGCTCATATTCAGCCAAATGCTGAACTCATTGGACGGCGCTTCACAGTGCAGATGGACAATGACCCGAAGCACACTGCGAAAGCAACCAAAGAGTTTTTTTAAGGGAAAGAAGTGGAATGTTATGCAATGGCCAAGTCAATCACCTGACCTGAATCCGATTGAGCATGCATTTCACTTGCTGAACACAAAACTGAAGGGAAAATGCCCCAAGAACAAGTAGGAACTGAAGACAGTTGCAGTAGAGGCCTGGCAGAGCATCACCAGGCATGAAACCCAGCGTCTGGTGATGTCTATGCGTTCCAGACTTCAGGCTGTAATTGACTGCAAAGGATTTGCAACCAAGTATTAAAAAGTGAAAGGTTGATTTATGATTGTTAATCTGTCCCATTACTTTTGGTCCCTTAAAAAGTGGGAGGCACATATACAAACTGTTGTAATTCCTACACCGTTCACCTGATTTGGATGTAAATACCCTCAAATTAAAGCTGAAAGTCTGCAGTTAAAGCACATCTTGTTCGTTTCATTTCAAATCCATTGTGGTGGTGTATAGAGCCAAAAAAGATTATAATTGTGTCAATGTCCCAATATTTATGGACCTGACTGTATACACATATACACAGTATATCACAAAAGTGAGTACACCCCTCACATTTTTGTAGATATTTTATTATATTTTTTCATGGGACAACACTGAAGAAATGACACTTTGCTACAATGTAAAGTAGTGAGTGTACAGCTTGTATAACAGTGTAAATTAGCTGCCCCCTCAAAATAACAACGCACAGCCATTAATGTCTAAACCGCTGGCAACAAAAGTGAGTACACCCCAAGTGAAAATGTCCAAATTGGGCTCAAAGTGTCAATATTTTGTGTGGCCACCATTATTTTCTAGCACTGCCTTAACCCTCTTGGGCATGGAGTTCACCAGAGCTTCACAGGTTGCCACTGGAGTCCTCTTCCACTCCTCCATGATGACATCACGGAGCTGGTGGATGTTACAGATCTTGCGCTCTTCCACCTTCCGTTTGAGGATGCCCCACAGATGCTCAATAGGGTTTAGGTCTGGAGATATGCTTGGTCAGTCCATCACCTTTACCCTCAGCATCTTTAGCAAGGCAGTGGTCATTTTGGTGATGTGTTTGGGGTCATTATCATGTTGGAATGCTGCCCTGCGGCCCAGTCTCCGAAGGGAGGGGATCATGCTCTGCTTCAGTATGTCACTGTACATGCTGGCATTCATGGTTCCCTCAATGTACTGTAGCTCCCCAGTGCTGGCAGCACTCATGCAGCCCCAGACCATGACACTTCCACCATCATGCTTGACTGTAGGCAGGACACACTTGTCTTTGTACTCTTCACCTGGTTTGCGCCATACACGCTTGACACCATCTGAACCAAATAAGTTTATCTTGGTGTCATCAGACCACAGGACATGGTTCCAGTAATCCATATCCTTAGTCTTCTTGTCTTCAGCAAACTGTTTGTGGGTTTTCTTGTGCATCATCTTTAGAGGAGAATTCCTTCTGGGACAACAGCCATGCAGACCAATTTGATGCAGTGTGCGTCGTATGGCCTGAGCACTGACAGGCTGACCTCCCACCCCTTCAATCTCTGCAGCAATGCTGGCTGCACTCGTAGGTCTATTTCCCAAAAACAACCTCTACATATGACGCTGAGCATGTGCACTCAACTTTTTTGGTCGACCATGGCGAGGCCTGTTCTGAGTGGAACCTGTCCTGTTAAACCACTGTATGGTCTTGGTCAACGTGCTGCAGCTCACTTTCAGGGTCTTAGCAATCTTCTTATAGCCTAGGCCATCTTTATATAGAGCAACAATTCTTTTTTCAGATCCTCAGAGAGTTCTTTGGCATGAGGTGCCATATTGAACTTCCAGTGACCAGTATGAGAGAGTGAGAGCAATAACACCAAATTTAACACACCTGCTCCCCATTCACACCTGAGACCTTGTAACACTAACGAGTCACATGACACCGGGGAGGGAAAATGGCTAATTGGGCTCAGTTTGGACATTTTCACTTAGGGGTGTACTCACTTTTGTTGCCAGCGATTTAGACATTAATAGCTGTGTGTTGAGTTATTTTGAGGGCACAGCAAATTTACACTGTTATACAAGCTGGACACTCACTACTTTACATTGTAGCAAAGTGTCATTTCTTCAGTGCTGTCACATGAAAAGATAGAATAAAATATTTGCAAAAATGTGAGGGGTGTACTCACTTTTGTGAGATACTGTATATATATATACATTATATAGTATATGTATTATACAATATTTTTCAGTGTATATTCATAGGGCATTTCAAAGCATTTTTTGTTTACAGATCAGAATGCACATAGGTATGTAAACATGCCCTGTTTTCAGATCCCTAACCATAAATCGAAAAATCTGTACCTGAAAACATGCATTTTATGTGCATAAGCATGTAAGCGCATACATAGATGCAAACACAGCATTCTGGGATTGAAAACAGAGCAGGAGGATATAGAACTAGAAGTCTACACATCTAAGTGCATATGCGTCTTTATGCATTTAAACGTATCTAATTGCAACTATTTTACTGATCATTCATACAGGAACTTTTGTGCCAGATAAACCATGCATATATGATCAGTAAAATTCTTATGGCCATGTGCATGTAGCTTTAAAGTTAATAATAAGTGATGTAAAGGTTTACTTATCAGGAGAGAATGCTACCTGTGTAATCAATAGCCTAGGTCTTAAAGTGGAATTCCAGGTTATTTCAAACAACGCTCAAACCTACTCCCGTCCCCTTTTTAAATCCTATTCTAACTACTCTGTAAAAGGAAGATGCTTATACCTATCTATTCCTCAGGACGCTTCGGTCTGGTCACATGATCAGCTCCAGTGCTGGCTTCAGAGAGAGAAGGGATAGCCGACAACCGATGCCCCATAGTAAGCCTATGGGTGATGTCACTGCGCAGACATTGCCGTTGTTGGTGCTCTCTCTCCTCTGCCCTGTAGCCAGCTGCCAGGTAAACCATGAAACCATATTGGTGCCCTCAAAATAGGTAAGTAATTGCAGCTTCCTTCTACAGGGTAGTTAGAATAGGAGTTAGAAGGGGGGTGGGGGTGGAGCAGGTTTAAGCATAGTTAGAAATAACCTGAAATTCCAGGTTAAACCGAACGTTGCTGACGAAGCATATCAACGTTCAGATTGACTAATTCGACCAAAAGTGCATGTGATCACTTGACTAAGCTTTTGATGATGTGAGCAGCATTTGCTCCATTGAATGCATGTATAGTATTTCAGGCGTTCTGTTACTTGTTATTTATTAATCCCAGCAAGAAGGCTAACATAGCTTTAAACTGAAGCCAAGCTTTTCTTCTTTTCTTATGAATTAGCATGTGAAGCACCCTGCAGTAGCACACCCTCTGTAGCATCTCACCCCAATAACTAAGTCCGGACTCTTGCTGAGTAACAGTTTCTAAGGCACATCTCCCACACCCTTTTCCTACCTGTTGCTGCCACTCTCTTGACACTGTATTCAACAATTCTCGGCTCTTAGAATGACTGCCGGGAATTGCTATGTATTACAGAAAGAGGAGTAGCTGTCAAAATTCAGTCACTCCTTTGTACATAAACTTACACATACCATTATAATTTAGGATGGGTTCACACTACACAAGTGGGGGACAGTAATCACACTTGGGGAGTAGTTCCTTGCATACTTACAATGCAAGGCACCATTTCCCCTTTTTTTCTAAACCTTAAGAGAATGTCACAAAAGGGGTTTATTTACTGAAACTGGAGAGTGCAAAATCAGGCTCACTTCTGCATAGAAACCAATCAGCCTTAAACCTCAGCTTTTTCAGTTAAGCTTTGGCAATAAAACCTTGAAGCTGGTTGGTTTCTATGCAGAAGTGAGCCTGATTTTGCACTCTCCAGCTTTAGTAAATAAACTTGGTTTCTATGCAGAAGTGAGCCTGATTTTGCACTCACCACTTGGTTTCTATGCAGAAGTGAGCCTGATTTTGCACTCACCACTTGGTTTCTATGCAGAAGTGAGCCTGATTTTGCACTCTCCAGCTTTAGTAAATAAACCCCGGTGTGACATCCCATTCATTTCTATGAAAGGCAGCTCAGAGTGCACAGACGGCTACAGAGCGGTGTGGAAAAATGCAGACAGGTTGCAATTTTCCGCAATGCTCTGCCCTGCAGTGTGGAAGCGTGAATGGGGTGTAAAGGCAGGTTCCCACTACCAAAAAATGCAGTTGTCTGCAAGGGCACACAGAAAGCAATGGTTTTCTGTGTGCCCTTGCAGACAACTGCAATTTTCAGTTGCAGTTGTAACTGCCTTTACACTTTTTATTGTTTGGTTTTCGTTTGCTTTGTTATTTTTTTGTCAGTGTTGAATAAAAAATGTGAAACTTTTACATTTGCCACTAAAATTATTAAGGAATACAAGGCTTCCTCTGATTGGCTGAGGTAAAGAGGTGGTCAGATGACGTCATAATCTCAGCTTCAGCAAATCACAGGAAACCTTGTATTGATTGATAAATATACAAGGCTTCTTCTAAATGGCTTTGTTTCATCAGCAGACATGAAGCTCCTGTACTGCTGCTGGAACACAGAACTGCATACTATATGTAGCTAATTCTACATACTGTACAGTATGATACAGTGCTCACAGCAGCCGCATCACTTAATAAAGGAAATAGATTTAGGCTTTAATGTATACCTATTATAAAAACGAACACTGGTCATAGTCAATATAGAAAATAATAATGTTTTTAATATAATTTTGTCTATAGATTATATACAAAATAAAATAATTTTTATTTTACTAAAATATTTACCAAATGAAAGCCTAGTTTGTCCCCCCAAAAATAATGTATGTATGTTACTATATTATCTTAACCAGTGACAAAACATTGCTGAATAAACAGGCCCATACAAAATGTAAAAATTGCTTAAAAGAGAAGCTCCAGTCTGTAAAAAATAAATAAATAAAAGTCAGCAGCTACAAATGCTGTAGCTGCTGACTTTTAATATGAGAACACTTACCTGTCCAGGGATCCCGCAATGTCGCTACCCGGAGCCGATTTGTCAATCGGCTTCGGTGCAGACACCAGCATTGTAAGTAAGTGAAACCGGCAGTGAAGCCTGTTACCTACTGTGCATGCGTGAGTCGCGCTGCGCTTTCTGAATGGTCCCGCTGTCTTCTGGGACCTGTGTGTGTCAAAGAAGGCAACGGGGGGAAGGATGAGGGGCCAAAAATGTATTACCTGGAAGTGGGAGCGGGTACCTGTCAAAACCAGGTACCCGCTCCCCAGCCAAAAAGTGCCAAACATGACAGTGGAGGTGGGGAAGGTTGCGAACAAGCAGAGCTCACCCCTTTGGGTGGAGCTCCTCTTTAAGAGACATAAAAGTACAAAAGCTGTAGTGTTTAAGGTTAGTAATGTGATATGGTCTATGTTAAAATCATTTTAATGTTTTTGTTCATTCTTCTGCAGTGCCTCCAAGCTCATGAGCCAGAACTCCCTGTCAAAACAGTACTGGACTGTGTGAATGGGGACCTGGGTAACAAACTTATGCATGCTAATGCCCAGAAAACCCAGGCACTTGACCCTCCACACCAATATGTGCCATGGATAGTCATCAATGGAGTGAGTAAATGCTATAACAAACAACCTATGTTGCCATCTTCTATGTATTGAGTATGGTTTTCATGATAGAAAGTAGGATAGATTTGTGGTGCACACTGTTTTTGTGGTTAAACAGAAAAAAGAAATATGAGAGGAACCAGCTACCTAATGCTACTTTTTATGGATCTCTCTTCTTTTCAGATGGAAAGTAGTATGCACAGCAAATCTATTCATGTATAGAGATCTGCTGCTTTGTATTTAAATCTGAACTTGGGGATAAGCAAATATTTTCGAAATACAAAAGGTGTATGTATTCTTACTTGAATCTTGTTGTGCTTTGTGTATGTCTCCCAGATCTGTGTAGTAATCAAATGTGAAACAGCCTCTGTGCAGAAGCTTCCTGTAAGAAAGACCGGTCTCTGCTGCTCTCTCTCCTTGTGCAGGGTGACTGATCTTATCTCCACCCACTCCTGTAGTTTTATGCAGGCATCCTGTAGTGGATGGGCTCTGCTCTCTGCACAGGCTATGTACAGCACAGTGATGATATCACGGTTTCTTTGCAAGGTAGTAAGTGGGATTCCAAAGACATCGATTGCTCACAAGGTGTACTACTGTATATCCTTTGTGGCAATGGAAGAATATATTCAAATGGAAGTGTCTGTGCCTGGAGTCCAGCTTTAAGAGCTAATAAACAAATAAGTTAGCAGAAACAGGTAAGTAGTTCTTACTTCAAGCTCTGCGTCACTTCCTACTGATTTCTGACTTTTGCATCACTTCCTACTGATCTCTGCATCACTTCCTACTGATCCTTGACCTCTGCGTTACTTATTGCTGAGGTCTGAACTCTGCATCACTTACTCTTGACCTGGGAACTCTGCATCACTTGCTACTGAGCTCTGAACTCTGCGGCACTTACTACTGATCTCTAAAAATCTGCCTCACGTTGTATTGATCTCTGAACGCTGCCTCACTTCCTACTGATTTCTGACTTTGGCATCACTTCCTACTGATTTCTGAACTCTGCATCACTTGCTACTGATCTCTGACTTTGGCGTCACTTCCTACTGATCTCTGAAATCTGCCTCACGTTGTATTGATCTCTGAACGCTGCCTCACTTCCTACCAGTTTCTGACTTTGGCATCACTTCCTACTGATCTCTGCATCACTTCCTACTGATCCTTGACCTCTGCGTTACTTATTGCTGATGTCTGAACTCTGCATCACTTACTCTTGACCTGGGAACTCTGCGTCACTTCCTACTGATCTCTGAATCCTGCGGCAATTACTACTGATCTCTGAAATCTGCCTCACTTTGTATTGATCTCTGAACTCTGCATCACTTCCTACTGATCTCTGACTTTGGTGTTACTTCCTACTGATCTCTGAAATCTGCCTCACGTTGTATTGATCTCTGAACGCTGACTCACTTCCTACTGATTTCTGACTTTGGCATCACTTCCTACTGATCTCTGAACTCTGCATCAATTGCTACTGATCCCTGACCTCTGCGTCACTTATTGCTCATGTCTGAACTCTGCATCACTTACTCTTGACCTAGTAACTCTACGTCACTTGCTACTGATCTCTGACCTCTGTGTCACTTGCTACTGATCTCTGAACTCTGCGTCACTTACTACTGATCTCTGAACTCTGCTTCACTTCATATTGATCTCTGAACCCTGCATTACTTCCTACTGATCTCTGAACTCTGCATCACTTCCTACTGATCTCTGTGTCACTTCCTTCTGATCCATGTCCTCTGCCTCACTTACTGCTGATGTCTGAACTCTGCATCGCTTACTCTTGACCTGGGAACACGTCGCTTGCTACTGATCTCTGACCTCTGTGCCACTTCCTACTGATCTCTGAACTCTGCATCACTTCCTACTGATCTCTAAACTCTGCTTCACTTCCTACTGATCCCTGACCTCTGCATCACTTACTACTGATCTCTGAACTCTGCCTCACTTCCTACTGGTCTCTAAACTCTGCCTCACTTCCTACTGATCCCTGACCTCTGCATCACTTACTACTGATCTCTGAACTCTGCCTCACTTCCTACTGATCTCTGAACTCTCCATATTTTCCTACTGATCCCTGACCTTGGAATTACCTACTTCTAATCTCTGAACTATGCATCACTTCCTACTGATCCCTGACCTTTGCATCACATACTAATGAATATAAAAAAGAACTGCGTTTAGGAAAATTAAATACAAAACGTATATCACTGCAGCTGTTGTGCACAGAGTGAAAATCACCTGAATGTGAACAAGGGTGGATATAATTACAGCGCTCGCAGAAGTATATACCAATAATAATTACAGAAATTAAGAATAATTATAAAATATAACACTATACTTGCAGGAAAAGTTCATGTGCAAATAGATCCAATAAAAGTGCTCTTGTGCTTGAAATAATCCAAAGTGCTATGTGCTTCAAACGAGTGATGCGGGGTATCGCCCCCGTAAGCGTCCCTACTCACCAAATGCCAATGACCACCAGCTTTTCAGGTTTTTGGCATCGATATTCCTCTGTGGCAAGCCGGGGTTCACACGTAATCCAACATAACTCATCATGAATCCAAATATAGGGAGAAGAAGAACCCAACATAGTTAAGTACTGTAAAGATTTTTGCTTATTGCGATAAAATCGATATACTTACAGGAGTATGAGATAAAAACAGCATCAGAGAACAATCAGTGCGAACGCCGCTAGCCAGCGTGCGTTCCACAGTAACCGGAAGTGACGTCTGCGGGACTAATGACCGGAAATACGTCAACACGTTTCGCCTTCCTGTAGGCGTCATCAACGTAATGCACATAGCACTTTGGATTATTTCAAGCACTTTCAAGCACAAGAGCACTTTTATTGGATTTATTTTCACATGAACTTTTCCTGCATGTATAGTGTTATATATTATATTATTTTGAATTTCTGCAATTATTATTGTTATATACTTCTGCGAGCGCTGTAATTATATCCATCCTTGATCACATACTAATGATCTCTGAACTCTGCATCACTTACTCTTGACCTGGGAACTCTGTATCACTTACTGCTGATCCCTGCCATCTGTGACACTTCCTACTGATCCCTGAACTCTGCATCACTTAATACTGATCTCTGCCTCACTTCGTATTGATCTTGAACTCTGCATCACTTCCTACTGATCTCTGACCTTTGTATCACTTCCTACTGATCTCTGAACTCTGCCTCACTTTCTACTGATCTCTGAACTCTGCCTCACTTCCTACTGAGCTCCGAGCTCTGCGTCACTTACTACTGATCTCTGAACTCTGCATCACTTAACTTACTCTTGACCTGGGAAGTCTGCGTCACTTCCTACTGATCTCTGAACTCTGCATCATTTACCACTCACCCTTGACCTTTGTATTACCGCTGATCTCTGAACTCTGTATCACTTACTACTGATCTTTGTTTCCCTTTTACCTATAGCCAATATTAGGGTTGCACTGATACTAGTATCGGTACCAATACTGGGCATTTTCAGAGTATCATTATTCGTTAAAAATTGCCCCGATACCGGAAAAACCAATACCTTCAGTCTCTGTTCTTTCAGTTGTCAGCGGGTATTCCCCGCTAGCAACTTAAATGTAATTGAAAAAATGCTTGCAATTATTAGTTGTTAAGGAACGGGGCTGCCGCTTCCTTAATAACCAATGACGTGTCCAGGGATTCCTCCTCCCCTTCCACCAGTGGTCACCAGACTAAGGCGACCCCCCCCCTTAACCTGATCCCTGTACCCCCCTGATGGCAGCCCCCGCAGCTACCATCATTAGCTGGCATCCCTCCTCTGCCGCTCCCATTGGCTTCAGGTGCTGCATGGAGATTGGGGGGGATACAGATGTGCCCCCCCACCATTCAGAATACCCCCCATACCGGCCCCCGCACCCCCCATCCATTGCCGCTCCAAACGACATTCCTCCTTCACCTCCTGCAGCCTGCAGCTCCTGCCTGTGTTCTCCGGCAACCTGACAGGCTGGTTATCGCAGCAGGGGGAAGGGGGGGCAGCGGTGCAGGTGAAGTTAGGGCTTGGGGGGGGGTTACGGCTGTGTAATGTAAAGGAGTCCAGAGGTGCAGGGGGTTGTGTAATGTAAAGGGGATGAAGAGGAGCAGGGGGCTGTGTAATGTAAAGGGGCCCAGAGGTGCAGGGGGTTGTGTAATGTAAAGGGGATGCAGAGGAGCAAGGGGCTGTGTAATGTTAAGGGGATGCAGAGGAGCAGGGGGCTGTGTAAAGTAAAGGGGCCCAGAGGTGCAGAGGGCTGTGTAATGTAAAGGGGTCCAGAGGTGCAGGGAGTTGTGTAATGTAAAGGGGATGTTGAGGCGCACCTCCCAAACTACCCCTCTACCTACTCTTCCTACGCGGTAGGCATCGGTAATCGGTATCGGGGACTACCAAAGGTAAAGTATCAGTACTCGTACTCAGTGGCAAAAAAGTGGTATCGGTGCAACCTTAGCCAATATACAGTGCAAAAAAAACGCACCCATTTTTTGCTGCACACGTCGTACTTCCTTTTTCTTGTTAAGGAGGGCCCAGCTTATGATCTTGTACACAGGCCCACTGCTTGCATAAACACCCCTGCCTTTAGGCTTCATTCATACTAGCATTTGGGAGGATGGTAAAACCACTCTGTTTTTTGAATGGCTGATCACCAAGTCTACTTCAGAGTTGAAAGCACGGAGCACAATGCAGAAATACAGCATGCACAGTTGCCCAGTATGAGAATTTATATTCTATCAAAGTCATTCTAAAGGGTGCATTATCATGTCAAGTGGAACCCTAATGTTAACTTTTTTTTTTTTTTTTTTTAGAAACATGATGACGATTTGCAGACTCGAGCTCAAACTGCATTATTTAATCTTGTCTGTGAACTTTACAAAGTAAGTACTGTATGTACCAAAGTCACTTTACTTATACATTAGGCCTGATTCATTTGACATAATGAGGATAGGTTCCCAATGTGTTGGTAATAACACAATACAGCGCTAAAATTACATGAAATAAATTTACACAAGTGCACAAATTAGTGTGCATCACCATAAAATCAAATCAAAGTCCACATTAAGAAGAAAAAATGAGAGTCCAAAATTGAAGAAAACCAACTTAGGGATAGCAGTATTTGTGGGGGAAGAAGTAATAGATGTAGATTCCCAAACACCACCAATTTTTTCTGGCTGTAAAACCACACAGCACCTCAGGGCCCATCAGGGACACCTGATGACGTCTTACGAAACGTGGTGGGCGGAGCTGGAATACACTCCACTGCGTATTCGCAATTTTGCCACAGCCATCTTACTTCCTGGAATAAGAGCTGTTTTGTGATGCGAAGTGCCTGTTTACAACTATTTTATTTTAAGTGCATTCACCACATTAAACTGCTATCCTTTAACTTGGTTACGTCTTGGTTATGGAGATTGTCTCTTCTTTTTTTCATGATACCATTTCCACACTGAGCATGTGTGCTTAGAAACCTTTGATAACATTATAACATCATCATTTGACATGTGGTTCTGAGTAAAGCAGGCCATTGTGGAGTAACACACAAGCGCTCATTGACCACTCTTCATACAGGGGTCACATATTTTTCGGTAAGCCCCCCCCTCTTCTCTGTGCACCGAGGTAATGTGTGGTTTTACAACCAGAGAAGTTTGGTGGTGTTTGGAATCTACAGATATCCCTTTTTCCCCAGGATTGGAAGACTGCTATCCCTAAGTTGGCTTTCTTCAACTTTGGACCCTGTCATTTTTTCTACTTAGTTTAAACTTTGATTTGATTTTATGTTGGTGCACACTGATTTGTGCACTTTTGTTTAATTTACACCGCATTTTAGCACTGCATTTATGTTTTATGAGTTCAATAGAACAGACTGAGAGAAGAGAAGAATGAACATGTTTTAAACTTATTTTTCTTTAGCGACATACTTCATATGTTCAGATGTGAAAATTCATTAGTCAGATGACCTTACTTCATTCTCCACAATTTCAGAAGATTGCATTTTCACGGCTAAACATTCCAAAACAAACAACATAAAAACATAGGAAAGATGTCTGGGATTAAAAAGACAATTTTATGTTATTCCCATATATTTGGTGTTTTAAAAGAGAAGTATGGCCAAAGCTTTTTTGGCCATACTTCTCTTCTGGGTTACAAGAATGCAATTACTTATGCTCTCCTGTGACCCACAATCAGCCAACAGCAGGTTAAAGTCCTCTGTCGGCTGATGTCACAGAGCTGCTCCAGGCTCTGGAAGGATCTTGACCATATTGTCAGCATAGGACTCAGCTTCTTAGTGCACTGCTGAGAGATTCAGCCAGCTACTCCCAGCCTGGCACTTCAGTGAGCACTCGAGGGGCAGAGCAGAGAGCAGTGACTAATGTCTAGTACACACACAAGCTCAATTTCGTGGGACATCGGCCGGTTCAATAAAAATCGGATGACATTAGGCCCGTGTGTATGTCAGCCGGTCCAACAGAAGCCGCATGAGCATGCTAGAAAACCAGCAGCCGACCGGCTCATGATCAGCGAGGTCCCGAGAGCGCTGATCAGAGTGTCCTGGTGGGGGGTGTCCCCCTGTCAGAACACAACAGCTCAGTGGGGGAGATCACTGTACTAACGTTGGATCGTTGGGTTGCGTTGGGACCCGCTGGGTTGAACAAACAAAAACTATTGGTGTGTACCCGGCTTAACAGTCACTGCTCTTTGCTCCAGGAAGACCAAGAATTGAGCAATCAGTGGTCTTGTGACCGCTCAATTCTCCTGCTTAGAGCCAGCAGCAGAGGACAGATGCAGCATCGAACTGGCACAGTAGTATGGAGGTGAGTATGTATGTTTGCATTTTTGAAAACCCCATACATCTCCTTTAATATTTTTCATCCACTTTAGCAAATGAATATGCATTATTCTTTTATATGATTATATATAAAATTCTGTTTTCTGTAATGTGTAGCTTTGGGAGAGGTTAGTGCTTGGTTTTTGCTTTCTGTCATCTTACAGACTCAGGTTGAAGTGTATATCACCAGCACACCATGGAACTTCAAAATAGTGTCCAAAAATGTATTAAAGCGATCACAGCACAGCAGTATATTGCAATGTTTCAAGGCTATACAGGACCCCTTCATCAGGCATGCCTGAGGAAGGGGTCCAGCGTGGCCCTGAAATGTCACAAGGTTTTGCTGTGATTGCTGTAATAAACCTTCGGACAGTCTCAAACACGTAAGCACCAAGGAACTCCCTAGAAACTAGTGTACAAAGGTGCATTGATCCTTGTAGCTTGATACATGCAGGAACCCAGCAAAGTATACATGTTGTACTTTGGTGCCAACAGTAAAATGAAAATGAGTGCTGTAGAATCGGTGCTCACTGACCTAATCCTTATTGTTCGTAATTGCACCCAGTGTGACCCCCTAATAATAAAGCATATGATGTTACATGGCTTTTGTACATGAGAGAGCACTGAACAGTTGTGTGCTCAAACACAAACTGTTCCAAAGGCACCATCTGAGAAATAAACTCATTGTGAACATTCTTTCACTACAGGGACCAAAACCAGATACTTGTACAGGGAAAGATGTGACACCTTTGAAAAGGGAATCTGTATGTTTAAACTAAATCAGCAACTATTGTGAAGAAAAACTTTCAAGATGGCAAATGAGTATAAATGAGTTCATGATAATAATTCTCTCTTAACATGATTTTTCTAATAATAAAGTTTACATTTTAAATAAAAATGTTGGTGCTAATGACTTGATTCAGTAAAATTTATGATGATCAACTTTTTTACACTTTGAAATTCATTCTTTGAGAATGAAGGTACTTTGAGAATGAAGGAACAGGACTATTAGTGGACATTGATAAAGGGGTGATTCATTGACATAAAACAAAGTTATAGCACACCAAAATACAAAGTAACAATATTTTTTAGAGGTTTTGCTGATTGTTGTTTGGATCTGTCATAAGAGAAATATATGAGTTGCCATCGTCCACCTCTGAGCCCTGGTTCATACCAGTGCGGCTTTGAAATTGCACTACTTCAGAGCGATTTATGCAAAATCCCTTGCTGTCGAGCCACTGGCTCAATGCTTAAAAAAAGCATGACAACCCTGCAGCTAGCATTTTCAGCAGGAGAGGTCAGCAACGGTCTGCTTGATGTTTATCTCTTGAATTTAAAAGCTTTGAATTCTAGGCAAACACTTACATTCACATTTTAAAAACATATATGGAACATCGTATCTGCCAAAGGATTTGTAACTGTGTGAAGCAAGGATTGTGATCTAGATACAAGATAACCCTGCAAGATAGCACAGCCAGATTCTTGCCTTCCACTGCAGCATCAACAGATCGTATTCAAGAACATCCACCTTAGCCTCCTGATTGGCAGCACACGGATTAGGACAGCTATACACATTTTCTTCATTTTACTTACATTAACGGATAAGTTCACCTTTTTTAAAAATTTTTTAAAAAAAACACATCTTTTTGCACGTAAAAAAAGTTATATCATTTTTTTTTTTAGCATCCCGATCAGCAGTTTTTGGGTGCTATGCAGGGCTCCTGCAGACTGTCTGGGTAAGCTGTCTGCTCATACCTCATATGGGCAGGCAGTTACACACTGTGTTTTTTTACATTGTGACAGCGAAATCGGGGGGAGGTTTCCTGTCTCGCTGTCACTACAGGCGGCAGATCGGGGAGACGCTGCAGCAGTGGGAACATGTTAACAGTTGAACTTATCCTTTAAATGTACATTTATTAGGGCCTTTGTGAATGCTACGCTTAGCTCACACACGTGCATAAAGATGCACACACACACGAGGAGTTCACAGCTAATTTGTACATTTTCTAATGCTGGTTACACACAGATTGTTTTCTTAAGAATAATATGCAAGGAGATATCAGCCTATTATCCTTACACTTCATGGTCAAAGGTTTGTGGACACCTGACCATTACACCTAGATGAGCTCGTTGGACATTCCATTTTAAAACCATGACCATGTGGACTTTACCCCCCACCCTCAACCTTTTTGGCTATATAAATCTTCTCTTCTGTGAAGGCCTTCCACAAGATTTTGGATCGTGTGTATTTGAATGTGTGTTGATTCAGCCAAAAGAGCATTTGGACCTCTTTGTAAGCAGGTGGTATGAATTCCCCCTGAACAGAGAGTCTAAAGCCTCGTACACACGGTGCGGCGGTCGTATGAACGAACGTATGCTGGCTGTTGTGTCTCGCGTACTGACATACACTAAGCGATCGTACGACCAAGCCCAATGTGGTGACATGTTATGAGCGTATAAAGAGGAAGTTCAGGTGAATGTGATTTGTGAATTAGGAATGTAGGTTTACACGAATGGACACTTCCGAGCGTTCCTGACTTCTGAGCATGCGTGTTTTGCACAGTATAACTTGTTGGACCAACTTCTCTGTACACACGATACAACGGTCGTACAACTGCTTGTTGTACAACCAAAGTTTCTAGCCTGCTCATCCAACTTCTGTTGTACGACCGTCGCATGTCAGCTGTTCTAATCGCATGTACAACCGGTTGTACGACCGTTTTCATACAACCGTCGCACCGTGTGTACGAGGCTTAAGGGACAGCAGGTGTTCCATCAGGGACCCCCTCTGGAAGGTTTGAACTTAGCTGTGTGCTTGACCCCAGGTTGTAACCCTTAAATTCACCTTGCCTAACTTTTATGGATTCAGCTAGACACAGCCAAGAAACTAGTATTTACAAAAAAGGCCTAGTAATTGCAGCCCCCATAGTTTACTCAAGACATATTGGGGTTTATTTACTATAGCACCATGGGGGAACAAATGGTCACAAACAACTAAAATCCCTA
>BLSH010365515.1:1119771-1130085 GCA_018402905.1 Glandirana rugosa
AGTCCGAAAGATAATGAAAAGTGTCCACTAAACTAGTCAAAATGACGGAATCATTAATGGTATCGACAAAGTAGACTCCCTTTAGGACTTTCGTACTGGACAACCCTAATCCCAACGGTGTAGTAGGGAAATTAGGTACTATGTATAATTAATGTAGGTCATGCTTTCAGGATTTCCCTCAGATGAAACAGCTATGGTAATTACTAAGGCAGTAAAACTGATCAAATCACCTGTGAAAAGTAATAGAAAGCCTGAAAACATGACCTCTTGGGGGTACTTGAGGACAGGGTTGATAACCACTGACTAAAGCCTCGTACACACAGGAAGACGATCGTACGTACGATCGTCGCAAATCGTATGCTGGATAAATTGCATACTGACTGCACTACACGATCATATGAGCACAGAAGAACGTTCAGGTGCATGTAATTAGCATCTGGCCGTTCCTGACTTCTGAACATGTTTTGCAGAATACAACTTGTTGTACCAACTGCTCTGTACACATGATACAATGGTCGTATGAGCGCTTGTTGGTACGACCAAGTATTCTAGTCTGCTCATACAACTCCCTTGTACGACAGTCGTATGTTCGACTGTTCTAATCGCGCATACGAACGATCGATATCGCATACAACGGTCGTTAGTACGACCTGTTGTATATGATCATCGTCCCGTGTGAACGAGGCTTTAGAATATTTTCCTGGACTTATACTGATCTGAAGAACATAGCCAAGGGTTAACACAGCAAATAGTATTGGTATGCCAGCCTCTCAGGTGAAATAAATTAGAAAAGACAGATTGAAAGATACTGGTGGGCGTTTACTTCTTATGGGTGTGTGGCAGTGCTAGTTTATATAAGGTACTTCAGCAGAAGGTGCTGGTTTGGCCTGATGAGAGGTCAGGTTTGGTGCTGTGGTTTTTTGTGGAAGAAGCAATGATATTTTGCTAATGACAAATGTTTTTCGAGAGCTGTTTGCTGAAATGATTGTGCATTTTGAACATCAAAAGTGGCTTGATTTTACCATGCTGTCTGATTGGGGTGTGTATTGTTTGTCTTATGCTCACCAATGTTCTTGATTTAATCTGCGCCTTTTTTAATGTTATGTTTTAATGCTTTGTTAGAATGACTGTTAATTATCTTTCTGTAATTTTGCAGCTAATGTCATGAGGGTGTTTAGTCATTTTATGAAAAGTGTGTGCAGTTATGGATGGTGAAACTAAAATTGACCACTGTAAGGTTTAGTCCAATTTTAGATTGTAAGCTCCTATGAGCAGGGCCCTTCAAACCCAATTGCTGTTTTGCTAAATGTGTATATACTGCAAATACTTTAATGCCAGTAAATATGTACATACTTGTGTTGGCAAAATAAAATGAAATAGATTTTGCTTGTTCTCATTTGTAACTTTTTAAATTTAGTTTTGGGGGAGTGGATTACCGCCTTAGGACCAGTTCACACTGCTGCGGTGTCCGAGATCGGATGTGATTCGCACTGCAGTGCAAATCACATGCGATCTGTGCTATGCAAGTGCAACCATACAGATAGTATGGCTGAATTTCCATCGCACCCTGACCAAACTCGCAAAGGTCCCTTTTTTTTGTTACGCAGCAGAATCAGATCACATGGGTGTTCACATCCATGCAATGCGATTCCTGTCCGAATTTGCAGTTTGCAGTGCGATCTGCAAGCTGATTTGGGGGTGTCATTAGCTTTCTATTGACACACCAGCAGTTTGTATATGGCACTGTGAACTATCTAAGTCGTGTGTGATGTGGGAACCCGCAGTGGATTCGCAGGGTTCCCGTATCGCACTAGTGTGAACCAGCACTGAGAAGTCATTGTCTCATTTATATTTGTATAGTCCTTACAGATATACGCCAGGAGGAAGTGTAATGTGGCTGGAAACAGGAAGTGCTGTGTGCACATGGGCTGCAAGCAATTGTGTGGTGATGCCAAATAAATCAATGAACCCCACCCACACCACATATAACTCCCACCTCCTCCCCTACATTGATCAAAATGTAATTTCAACTTGCTTGCAGCTATAATGTATTGTCCCCCCCAATCCATACCAAGCCCTTTGGCTCAGGGATGGATTTTAAGGGGAAGGCCACTCCAAATGTTATTACAAACCGCTGGGGGATTCCCCCCAAACTCCATACCCTTTCTTCGCATGGAACCTGGAGGTCAGGATGGGGGGTGGGCAAGTGAGGGCCTGCCCCACTCCTGGAACAAACCTGGATGTACCTGCCTCCACATGTTTTTTTTTAATTTCTCTAGACTCCAAATTCCTAGCGACAACTGTTGAAGCCATAGCAGGCTTCAGATTGGATAAAGAGGAGTCCCAGGCCTTTTTTAACAGAGAGTCTGCTCTCTTATCCATCGCATCTTTGAGGACTCCCATATCCTCAAAGGCTAAGTCGGTTTTCCTTGAAACCTGTGAAAAAGCTGTCTCAATCTTGGGTTTTTTATTCCAAACACAAGCTTCATCTTCCTCAAATGGAAACCTTCTCTTAAGCGATCTTTCTTAATAGTTTCCGTGAGTACCTTATGTACCAGAAAAACCCTTTGCTCTGTTTCTTCCAGGCCTTGGTACATAAGGACAGATAAGGGTACTTTTTCCTCCTGAATCTCCAAGGTAGTATAAACCGCCTTTAGGAGGTCTTCCACCTCCTCCAGGGAAAGTTTGTAGCGTGACGCCTTGGCGTCCTCCTGAAACTCATCCTCTTCAGAATCCACGACTGAGGGCGGGATACTTTCCCTCTCTTCCTCAGACTCCTCTTCCTCCAACTGGGAAGTAGAAGGTCAAGGTACAGGATGGGAGCTCCGGGTCCGGGTAGACCGCTGCTTCTGGATCATATACTTCCCTGGCGCCAATGTCTCCGCCAGCTCCTTTCTAACCAATGAAAGGAGCTCCCTGCATTCCTGTGATGTTTCTTCCTTCACCAACCCCGCTATGCAGGTTTTGCAGAGAGGCTTGGGCCAGGAATCTCTTAACGAGATATTGCAAGAGGAGCATTTCTTCCCTGACACTCTCTCAAATTTGGCCGAGACCTTTCCCTAGAAGACACAAAAAACCCCCCAGTATCTCAGTAAAATCACCCAAATGAGATAGGGAACATAAAAAGGGAGACTCAGCACCACAAACAGCTTCCTCATTCCCGCTGAACTGTCCTAAGGGCATTACCTGGACAGACAGCTGCAGGCTTTCATAGGAAGGAAAATGAACAAACACAACAACCACCCAGTGAGTAAAGCCGAGGCACCCCTGCACCTCTCTTACCTGGGTCTGACAAGGGTTCAGGACGCCTGCATCCGCCGCCTCCGTGGTTGCCCCTCGATTGCAGCTCCGTGGTGCCATCCCCATGTTAGCTTTATAAACCCTCCTTCCGGCTTCCCTGCTGTGAAGGGCCGGAAGGAAGCCCTTGTCAGACGACCCGCTCCTTCCTCCTTCGTCCCCCGGTGGCCGGAACCACTTGCCGCCACGCCCCCGCCGGAAGTCCCACCCCCGAGATCTGGACCCAACATGCCATTCCAGGGATGCAACATACTGCCCACGGCCTCCGGACACCTGGGGTGGGGACCTCCGTCCGGACCATGGCTCCTGTGAGCCGGCGGAGGAGAGGACACCGGAGTAGCCCTCCACTCATGCTGGGAGGGTGCTGGGCTGGCTGAAACATAGGAAAAAAGGTACTCATGCTCCCTCACCCAGGACAGGCCTGAGAAAACGCAGCACTTTCTGGTCCCCCAAGCAGTGCCTCCACCATGTCGGAGGAAACACTAAGACTGATGGCATGGTGGAAGCAGATGCTTTTTAAAGGGGCGTGGCACTGCAGTGTTTCCTGAGAAGAGGTGGAACTTCGCTCTCTCCATGGTGCTGTCCTGAAAGGCGAGAGAGAAATTCTCATTTCCCATGAGAACCATGCCAGCCCCATCTCAGGTCTCTCAAAATTAACAAAATGCACCAACCTTCAACATATAAGAAATCCTCATGTTGTAGGAGAACACTGTCAACCCCATCTAGGGTCCAACAGATGTAGCATCTATGTACCAACATACAAACTATAAAAAAGGTAGCCCTCATATTCCAGGAGACCCTTGCCAGATGCTACCTCTGTGGAACCCAAAATGGACGTGTCAAGGTTCTCCAGGAACATGAGGGTTTCCTTTATATGTTGAATGTTGGCACATAAACCGACAGTATGTGCCAACATTTAGTATGTAAAGATGACCTTCAGGTTCCGGGAAAACCTTGACAGCCCCATCTCAGGTCTAGAGGTAGCATCAGTGCATGTCAATGTTCAAACTACCAACTCAACTGAAGAGTAGTGGGGCACAAGGCACACTTGAAACGCTACTGTTGTTGGACCTGAGATGGGGCAGTCAAGGTTCTCTTGAATATGAGGCATGCCAACATTCAATTATCAAGGAAACCTTCATGTTCCAGGTGAACATTGATAGGACTGATTGGTACTTCCATTGAGGATTTCCTTGATTGTTTGGCTGTTGGCACACTTAGGCATCATGCACACAGGACGTTTTTGGATGTTTTTACAGCTGCTGTTTTTGGCTTCAGGATGATTTTTTCTACAGTCAATAAACTCCCCAGCATGTTATCCTATGTGTCCATGCACACATAGGCTGTTGTTATCAACTTTTTTAGGAAGGGGAGTTTTTGAGCTGTAAAAAAAAATTCAAAACTAGTGGGTTCTGAGAGGAGTTTTTCATCTGTAAAAACGCTCAAATGCTGAAAAACGCTAAAAAGATACCTACCGGGCAGCTGCTTGAAAAAATCTGGCAGGAGACGAAACTAATAATGGGAGCTAGTGGTTTTAACACAATTACTCCAATTTGGAATAACTCCAAGTACAGGGAATTGAAAAAGCTTAAAGTGGTTGTCAACCCATGACAACCACTTTAACCTACAAGTAAGCCTATAATAAGGCTTACCTGTAGGTGCCCTGCATATCTCCCAAACCTGCATGGTTTAGGAGATATACAGTGTACTGGATGTGCCGATGTCAGATCGTGCCATGACTGGCGGCTCCCACGCGCATGCACGGGAGTGACATCATGTGACTCTGGCCAGACACAGAGCCGGAGTAGCAGCCCCGGAAGGAAGAGGGGCTGAAGATGGACGCTGCCTGCACAGGGGACATCGCGGGATTTGTTTGCAGGTGACACATAATGGGTTACTGTGCAATGTTTCTACTTCGCAGGGGAATATAGAGGGGGTTTACTTCCTCTTTAAGGGTTTTGATCTATGTAAGATCAAAGAGGAAGTAAACCCAGATAGGGTTTACTTCCTCTACATTCCCCTGTAAAGTAGAATCGCATAGTAGCCCATTATGTGCCACTTAACTGCAAACGAAGCCAGCGACGTCCAGCGCTGTACCCTGTGCTGGCGGCTCCCATCTTCAGCCCCTCTTCCTTCCGGGGCCGCGATCTCTGGCTCTGTGACTGGCCGGAGTCGCGTGACATCGCGCGCGGGAACCGCCAGTCACGGCACAATCACAGTGAAGAAACGGCACGGAGGCCGTTTCTTCACTGCGCATGTGCCAAAATGAAATCGGCACAGCTAGTACACTGCATATCTCCTGAACCTTGCAGGTTTAGGAGATATGCAGGGGACCTACAGGTAAGCCTTATTATAGGCTTACCTGTAGGTTAAAGTGGTTGTCACGAGTTGACAACCACTTTAAAGGGATATTGTATATGCATCAGCTATTTGAAAATTTTGATTTAAAAACATTTGAACAGCTAAGCCACGGGTTTGAAATTCCTAACAATAGGTTCTTTCAATATTTACAGCTTCGCTATGCTATACAAGCACAGGCTCGTAGCCACCTATAAAAATATAATTATGTAGCATCTACTATTAGACTATTTAACGGGAAGGAAAAAAAAAAAAGGACTCATATCCAAAATTTTTGCAGGGTAAATGGCAAGAAACTTACATTATACCATCAAGAACACACTGGGAATAAGACTTAGGCCATATATCAGATGACCAATGGAACATGGCGTCAGCCGCTCTTCCCCTGATCTCTTTATCCCCAAAACAAAGATTGACCCAATTGTTAATTTTACATAAAATATACCAAACTCCCAAGAAATTATTTAAACGGCGCCGTAAGGAGTCTCCTTTATGCCCTAAATGCTATGAGGGCCCGGCTAATCTGATTCATATGCTCTGGAGATGCCCTAAATTCCATCATTGCTGGCTTTATATTTGTGAAACAGTGAAATTTATCTTCAGGGTAGATTTGACGGAAGACCCAGGCATGTGTCTTCTGGTCATAGCGGATGACTCCAGGCGTTCATTAAAAATGGATGCCCCCACACCCACCCACAAGTGTAGAATGGAGACAACAGATGGACACTATGCTGATTAGAGGAAAATCTACATTGAGAATGTCCAGAAAAGCTTGAAAAGATTTGGGAAAAATGGTTGGCAACATAGGGACTTGTGTTTAACCACTTGACCACTGGGCACTTAAACCCCCTTCCTAACCAGACCAAATTTCAGCTTTCAGTACTCTCACATTTTGAATGACAATTACTCACTCATGCAACATTGTACCCATATGAAATTTTCGTCCTTTTTTCCCCCACAAACGGGGCTTTCTTTTGGTGGTATTTAATCACCATTGGGGTGTTTATTTTTTGAGCAATAAATGGAAAAATACCGAAATTTTTTTTAAAAAAATGCATTTTTTTTATTTCTGTTATAACATTTTGCAAATTAGCAACTTTTCTTCATAACTTTTGGCCAAAATTTATACTGCTATATATCTTTGGTAAAAATAACCCAAATTAGTGTATATTATCTGGTCTTTGTGAAAGTTATAGAGTCTACAAGCTATGGTGCCAGTCACTGAATATTGATCACACCTGATGCACTGACGGCCTATCTAATTTCTTGAGGCTCTAACAAGACAGAAAAGTACAAATACCCCCCAAATGACCCCTTTTTGGAAAGTAGACAGTCCAACGTATTTAGTAAGAGGCATGGCAAGTTTTTTGAAGTTGTAATTTTTTCCCACAATTCTTTGCAAAATGAAGATTTTTTTCAGTTTTTTTTTCACAAAATTGTCATATTAACAGATTATTTCTCACACCCAGCATATGCATACCACCAATCACACCCCAAAACACATTCTGCTACTCCTCCTGAGTATAGTGATACCACATGTGTGAGACTTTTACACAGCCTGGCCACATACAGAGGCCCAATATGCAGGGTGCACCATCAGGCGTTCTAAGGACATAAATTACACATATAATTTCCTGACTACCTCTTGCACTAATGAAGGTCCTGGAGCACCAGGGCAATGGAAACTCCCAAAAAATGACCCCATTTTGGAAAGTAAACACCCCAACGTATATTCTAGGAGGCATAATGAGTCTTTTGAACGGTTCATTTTTTCCACAATTTTTTGGAAAATGTGGAAAGAAAATGAAAACGCATTTTTTTTACACAAGGTTGTCCATTTATACAATATTTCTAACACACAGCATGTACCCAGCAAAAATGACACCCTAAAATATATTCTGCTACTCATCCCGAGTATGGTGATACCACATGTGTGACACTTTTACACAGCCTGGCCACATACAGAGGCCCAACATGCATGGTGCACCATCAGGCGTTCTAGGGGCATACATTTCAAATCCAATTTGACTACCTATTACATTATTGTGAGGCACTGTGGTGGCAATGATGGGTGCTGTAGTGGCATGGATGTGTCATTGATGAGAACTGATTTGGTATAGATTAACATGAATGAGGCATAAATGAGCACCAATGGGGGTGAATAAGCCATAGATGGGGATGACTGTGCACGGATGGATGGGTGAGCACGGATGCATTGGTGAGTACAGATGGATGGCTGAGCATGGATGGATGGCTGAGCATGGATGGATGGCTGAGCACGGATGGATGGCTGAGCAGGGATGGATGGCGGAGCATAGATGCATGGGTGAACACGGATGAGGCTGGATGGGTGAGCCCGGCTGGATTGGTGAGCATGGATGAGGCTGCATGGGTGAGCATGACTGGATTGGTGAGCACAGATGCATGGGTGAGCATAGATGCATGGGTGAGCATAGATGGATGGCGGAGCACGGATGCATTTGTGAGCATGCATGCATGGGTGAGCACAGATGGATGGCAGAGCACGGATGCATGGCTGAGCATGGATCCATGGGTGAACATGAATGCATGGGTGAGCACGAATGCAAGGGTGAGCACGGATGGATGGCGGAGCACGGATGCATGGGTCAACACGGATGCATGGGTGAACACGGATGAGGCTGGATGGGTGAGCACAGATGAGGCTGCATGGGTGAGCATGATTGGATTGGTGAGCACGGATGCATGGGTGAGCATGGCTGGATGGGTGAGCACGGATGCATGGGTGATGGATGAGTGAGCACAGATGGGTGAGCACGGATGCATGGGTGACAGATGCGTGAGCACGGATGCATGGGTGACAGATAAGTGAGCATGGATGGGTGAGCATGGGTGATGGATGAGTGAGCACGGGTGCATGGGTGACGGGTGAGTACGGATGGGTGAGCATGGATGGGTGGGCACGGATGCATGGGTGACGGATGAGTGAGCACGGATGGGTGAGCACGGACCCATGGGTGATGGATGAGTGAGCACGGATGCATAGGTGACGGATGGGTGAGCACGGACGCATGGGTGATGGATGGGTGAGCATGGATGCATGGGTGACAGATGGGTGAGCACGGACGCATGGGTGACGGATGGGTGAGCATGGATGCATGGGTGACAGATGGGTGAGCATGGATGGGTGACCACAGACGCATGGGTGACGGATGGGTGAGTACGGATGCATGGGTGACGGATGAGTGAGCACGGATGCATGGGTGACAGATGGGTGGGCACGGATGCATGGGTGACGGATGGGTGAGCACAAATGCATGGGTGACGAATGGGTGAGCACGGATGTATGGGTGACGGATGGGTGAGCATGGATGCATGGGTGACGGATGGGTGAGCATGGATGCATGGGTGACGGATGGGTGGGCATGGATTCATGGGTGATGGATGGATGAGCATGGGTGATGGGTGGGCATGGATTTATGGGTGACTGATGGGTGGACACAGATGGTGCATGGATGAGGGCGTGGGCATATGTGAAGCTGGATGGGGGTCCCTGCCTGGCACATAGCGGTGCTGTGGGCACTTCAAATCCTGCCCACAGCACCGCTGCATCTCCTCTCTCCCCCCTCCCCTGTCACACTGCACCGATCGGTGCGGAGAGGGGAGAGACAAGCCGGCACTTCCGCCGGCTTGTTTACATGTGATGCTCCGTCATTTGACGGAGCGATCACGTAGTAAACGGCCGCTCCAAGCGGCCATTTACCGTGATTTGTGATGCACCGGGTCTCGGGAGCGCGATTCTGGGAGGACGTGTTATAATGTCCTCCCAGAACAATGAGTGCCACTTGCAAGTGGTTAAGTAATGGCAACTTTATGAATAATTGGATATAACAATTTTATATAGGATTGATGAGTTACTAGCCATGTAGAAGGGAGAAAGGGGAAACCCGTTTTTTTTTTTTTTTTGTTGTTGTTTTGTTGTGGGGGAGGATTTAGGGGATGTATGTGTATGTAGGCAGGATGTATGCTGTTGTCCATGTAAGCTGAGAAAAAAAAAAAAAAAACAACAACAAAAAAACGCTCAAGCACTGAAAAACACTCAAAAATGTGCCTCACCCGCACAAAAGGGATTTTATTATAACTTACCGTAAAATCCTTTTGTCTGAGTTCACTGACAGACGCAGCCTTCTTATCACACATGGGGTTATGCTCATCCTACTAGGAGTAGACTAGGCAAAAATAAAACAAAAGCATAGGTTGGCCCCTCCCAGGGGGGCATCCTCACCTTAGCATATAATCCCCCTGCTCTGCATAGCACATCAGTTCGCAACAAGCCGTACAAACTCAACAAAGAGGGATGGGTGCTGCGTCTGTCAGTGAACTCAGAGAAAAGGATTTTACGGTAAGTTATAATAAAATCCCTTTTACTCTTCCGTTCACTGACAGGCACAGCCTTCTTATGACACGTGGGGATGTCCCAAAGCTGTGCCAATCAAGAGGGGTGGGCAAACTATAACAACTGTACCCAACAGAAAAAGCCCTCTCAGGCGGCGCTAATCGCGCCTACACTGCCGCTTGTAATACTTTGCGGCCAAAAGCAGCATCCGAGGATGCTGAAACATCAATTTTGTAAAACTTAGTAAACGTGTGCACTGAGGCCCAAGTAGCCGCTTTGCACAC
>BLSH010365515.1:1175790-1187179 GCA_018402905.1 Glandirana rugosa
GGGGGCCTGAAATTTTACATTTTTGTCGGTGGCTATGGACACGTAGGGCGTTATAGAGAGGGGTCCTGATGTGCAGGGGGCTGTGTAATGTAAAGGGGTCCCGATGTGCAGGGGCCTGTGTAATGTAAAGGGGTCCCGATGTGCAGGGTCCTGTGTAATGTAAAGGGGTCCCGATGTGCAGGGGGTTGTGTAATGTAAAGGGGTCCAGAGGAACGGGGTGCTGTGTAATGTAAAGGGGTCCTGATGTGTAGGGGGTTGTGTAATGTAAAGAGGTCCTGATGTGCAGGGGGTTGTGTAATGTAAAGGAGTCCAGAGGTGCAGTTGTGGAGAGGGGGTACACAGTAGTGACAAGGAGATATTGCGGGATGCACAGGTATCGGTGGCTGTTTTTACATTTTAAAGTCCGGGGGGGAGGTGCCAGATATGGGATCCGCCCAATGCCCTAGGTATGCCCCTGGTGAGCGGCCTGCAGAATGCAGGAGAACAAGCGGGGCCAGCAGAGATGACATCATCTCTCTCTGCCCTCCCCACATCACTGCTCTTCCTTGTAGACGGGTCAGCGTAGGAGTCACAGCATGGGGTGATCTGTCTAAAGCTACAGTCTGCCCGCACTCCACCCATCGCTGGGACTGGAGTACGGCAGTGTACTAGTGAATTGAAATGGGTGGCAGAGGAGAGGCTAGCAGCCATTCGGGGAGGGCAGTGTGTGTGCGTGATCAGTGGGGGTCACCTGGCAGGATCAGGCCCTAGGAGACCAGGGGCTCCTGGGGGGGGGGGGGGTAGGATGTGATCTGTACTGGCTGCATACTGTGACACTGGCTCTATACTGACTGCATACTGTGACACTGCCTCTATACTGGCTGCATACTGTGACACTGGCTCTATACTGGCTGCATACTGTGACACTGGCTCTATACTGACTGCATACTGTGACACTGGCCCTATACTGGCTGCATACTGTGACACTGGCTCTATACTGGCTGCATACTGTGACACTGGCTCTGTACTGGCTGCATACTGTGATACACCTGTGTACGGAGGGACCCCGCTGGGGGACACCTGGTGGCAGGCGACATGGCAAGTGAGACACTCGGGGCTCCCACTGATATTACATTATGGTGAGTTGAACTATTTAATTTCGTATTACAATGTAATAATAGAAATAATGCGCTTCAATCACCCTGACACCATAACAACCATGGTGCCGGGATGATTGAAGTGCTAACACCAGATGTATGGAATATCTTTCTCTGCTGATTGTTAAACTTTCTGGAATACACATATTGTATTGTGGTGTAGGATCTGAGCCTGCTGTCCCTCCATCCCGACTTCTTTCCTTCTTCTCTTCTCTTTCCTTCCCTATCTCTTTCTTTCTTCCTTCCTTCCTCCATCCCTCGTTCATCTCAGAAGTGAGCCACGCCCATGTAAGCCACGTCCACTAGTTAGTTTAGACCACACCCATTTTTTGCGCGCCACATTTCTTTGACCTGGAGCCCCTGGTCTTTTTCCCATCTAGCAACACCCCCAGTTTTTTAGTTCAATTCTGCTTCAAAGTGCATATTTAGCCAAACCATTTTCTATTTTTCTGTTTCAGGGAAGGATTAAAACCTCCTGCTATGTTATTTTTTGCTATCTGTGTGCCATTGGGGATATTTCCCATCACTTTCTGTCCCAGAGATGCAACAGTGAAAACTCCTCTCTTAACCTAGGTTCACACATATGCGGGTCAGGGATTGTGTGCTAATTGCATGCATTCCCCAACCCACAGGTATAATGCACTGCTTTTAAACAGGCACACAATGGTCTGCTGTGTCTGTGCTTTCTGCAGAAACCCACACTGCGATTTTACATATGTGGGGGTGCCATTCAGAATGAATAGCAGCCCTGTGTGTTTTCACTGCGGGTGCGGGAATCTCTGCAATTCCCGCAGCCACACACAGAGGTGTGAACCAAGCCTTACCGAAGGATGCCCTGTAGCAGCTGAAAGCCATTTTCTCTCTCTCCTGCTGGCTTTAAGCTGCTGTAGGGAGAGGCACAGGGCATTGTCCCTGTAATTGCTTCCCCCCAACAGTGTTGTAAAAAATAATAAATTGTAAAAAATATTTTTTAAACATTTGTAAAAATGATGTATTATTTATTCTTAAAAATTGTAAAGTAAATATAATATAATATAAATAATTTTAATAAAATTGTAAAAAATTATTTAAAAAAATTAAGGGTTAATTCACGTGTTCTCTGGCCCATACAGTGTGAATGATTGGGTTGTTTGTGTGGCGGGAGCCATCTGTTGCTAAGGATGGAGCTCTGTATGAACACAGCCAGAGGTCCTAATTTGATGTGGTGTGCAGGTGTGGGTGAGTGGACCCGACTGAACACTGTCAATGCTCAGGGGCCATACACTTCCACCCACACCTGTCAAATGAGGACTGAGGCTGTATTTGTACAGCTGCTGCATCCCCATTGTGTAAGACAGGCTTTCTGCACACAGTATTACATTTAAAGCGGAGTTCCACCCACATAAAGCATAGCTGCTGACTTTTAATAAAAAGACACTCACCTGTCCCACGATCCAGCGATGCGGCCACCCAAAACCTCGTTCCTCTCCACAGTGCCGGCACTGCAAGTGTGGGTGCCTGGCTGTGGCTTCACAGCCGGGCGAGCACTGTGCATGCGCAAGCCGCACTGCATATTGCGAAATCCCAGGCAATCTTCTGGGACCTGTGACGTGCCCCAGAAGATTGCAGGGAGGGAGGGGGGAGAGGTGAACTTCCGCTTGGGGCCGCGGCACCAGGAGCGGAAGTGGGAGCTGTGTACCTCTGAAAACTGGGTACCCGCTCCCCCCCCTGCATAAAATGACATGCCAATTCTGGCATGTCAGTAGGGTTGCCATCTGTGCGGGATTCACCCGGACAGCTCGGGATTTGAATCATGTGTCCGGGTTTCAGTCCACTTGAAACCCGGGCACATTATTAAGACAGGAATGTGGCTCAGAACAGGGCTTGGCAGGAGGGTGAGGGTGCACTGTGTGTGCCACATTACTATTCTTTTTGGAGTGCCCACAGGTGTCCCAGGTCTGTTACAATCCTATAGTGTATGCTAAAAAAAAAAAAAAATGACTGTGCCTCTAAAATGTTCGGGTTTGGCTTGAAGGAAAAGTGGCAAACCTACATGTCAGGGGGTCACCAGTACATAAAGTGGAAGTTCCACTTTTGGGCGGAACTCCCCTTTAAAAAAAAAAAAAAACACTGATTAACATGGTACAGGATACAGCGCCTATGTGAATGAGCCCCAAGACCTCATTTACACACAACTTTTTATTAACTCAATACAGTTTTATCTTTTACATTTAGCAGGAATTTTGTAAGCTATGTTGTGTCCACTAGTAATTATTTTAGCGTTTTTTTTGGCGAAAGTTTCGTTTTGATATTTTTGGGTGGGGGGGTTGTCAGGTAGGCTGTATGGGCCCTGTGATTTCTAACAGCAGCCCTGTCGGTACAAATAGAGGGGATCTATCTCCCCAGTTGGGGCGCCAACAGCAGCGGCAGCCAGTCCATAAGGTGTGCAGGGAGCCGCCCTCCTAATCTCCATGCGGGGCTTCAGACGCATAGATTTCTACAAGTTTTCTTTTTTTAAGCACATGAGTACAACCTGAGGCTCTAATTGGCTTCCAAAACATTGGGCCCGGAGCGAAGAACACTGCGCCCCGAACCCACCCACTTGTGACATTAACGAATCAACATTCGCTATCGTCTACCTACTTCTCCTCCCAGCCAATCAGGACAGGAAGCAGGTCTTAAGACTGGATTGGCCAGGAGGGGAAGCCGTCCACGACCTGAATGGGGTAAGTGCGGACCTGGCGCGGGGGTTTGCCACACCCCCCCTTCCCCAAAAAAATGGAGCACCAGCTGTCACTGACCAACAGCAATAAAAAGGTGGCACGTTCTAAGGCTCCCCCACTCTATCAAAAAGAACAGAAAAAATGTTTTTTACCCCAAAATACATTTTTAATTCCCATGTACATGGGTTACGTTTACATAGAAAGCAGAACTCAAGATTTTATCACAGCTTGTTAGAGTGAGACTGTAAGACAGATTTGTGTTAGTGAATGACACATCTCAGCGATGTTGGCAGTGACCCCAGTCATAAGCTTGTGTCAGGGCACCATGTGCTCGGTCACATGATGATGACGTCAGCAAAGGTCCTTCCGCCTTCTCGGTGCTGTCACCTGCTGGTCTCCTTTTCTTCCGGCTGGAGGTATGGGGTGTGAGGTTCGGTTTGCCGTAATTACATTAGGACATGCCACAGATTTATACACTATCATAGGGGTGTAAAGCAACAGTTGCTGCGAATTACCCCTCCTTTGGTTCCCTGTTATTGGAAATTTCGGCGTTGTGTTCTGACAAGGTTAGTAAACCTCATGGAGCAGTTCCCAGAAGTGCCCAGCAGGTGGCGCTGCAGGCTGTGAGGAATCCCAGTTCTCCTATGTGTGGTCAGACGTGAGGCTATAGATATGATCAGGGGAGCTGGGGGATTAGTAGAGCCTCTGTCAGGTTTTTTTGTTTGTTCTCTCAGTACAGGAAGGGAGAGGAAATCTGTCCATATTCAAAGGAAATATGCCCTAACATGCACACATTAACACACAATTCTGTGCATTGTATTCCTAACTGGAAGTTTTTGAAAAATAGCACTCCTGAGATTCGGTGTAGCCAATTGCGACACATGTTGGAGCAAATCTGCATTTTTTTGGCTCAGAAATTAAAGGATATTTCTATTTTTGCAGTCAAATTATTATTATACAGTATTTATACAAGTCTTATATTTTAAAGGGAGAAAGTACACTTACAAAACAAGAGAGTTAGAGGAGCCCTGGTCCTGAGAGCTTACAATCTTAATTTGCAAAAAAAAAATAAACGACACACTTTATGTGTTCCCATTCACACGGCATCTCCTGCAAAAAGTTTAAGTACTTCCCACGCTATAGCCGAAAGACAGGAGGGCGTCCATGTACGTCCTCCCGAGCATGTGCTGTCTGTGCTCCCCCTGCGGGTTGTGCACGGCGCACTCTGCGATCAGTGAGGCTCAGCTGATCACAGATCAGAGTAAGGGGCCAATCCCAACCCCTTACCATGTGATCAGCTGTCAGCCAATGACAGCTGACCACGTGATGTAAACAGAATGTGACAGCGTGAGGAGAAAATAACAAGCCGATCACTGGCTTCTGTCAGAGGGACATTGGCCCTGAACAGGGAGAGCCACTGCAGCAATGTAGTGCCACCTACCTGTGCCCACCAGTGTTGCCTCTCAGTGCCCACCAGTGCCACCTATCAGTGCCCACCAGTGCCGCCTCATCAGCGCACATCAATGAAGGAGAAAAATTACCTGTTTTCAAAATTTTATAACAAACTATGAAACTGTTTTTTTTTTTTCAAAATTTTCCATCTTTTTTTTTTTTTTTAGCAAAAAATTAAAAAAACATCAGTAATTAAATACCACCAAAAGAAAGCTCTATTTGCGTGAAAAAAATATTTTAATTTGGTACAGTGTTGCATGACCGCGCAATTGTCATTCAAAGAGTGACAACACTGAAAGCTGAAAATTGGCCTGGGCAGGAGGGGGGTTTAAGAGCCCAGTAAGCAAGTGGTTAAGGGCTTAGTCACACTAGAATGCAGTACAGGAAAGCCGCATTCCCTTGTGGCTTCTCACATTGCATTCCATTTGCACTGCCCTTGTGATCTGCTGTAGGGGTCAGTGCAAAGTTAAGGACACCCCAAGCACAGGTCGCAAATTCAGAGCATTTGCCTGCACCGGATCACATGGTACCAATGTTCCACGCAATGCGGTTGCCGTGCATTTCAAAAAGTAGTGCATGCACTACTTTTGGTGTGGTGCAATTTCAGCCCATTCAAAATGAATAGGGCTGAAATTGCACTGCACAGAACTGCATGTGAAAATATACTTTTAGATGTTTCTTAGGAGAAGCTGATGTTGCTGACTGCTAGCATTTCGCAACTAGATCAGCATGATCTGTCCTAATAGAAAGGCAGGGGATTGGCTTAATCCAGTTCTTATTAACATACTTTGAAGAAGCCCAGTTTTTACACCGTTAACCCTTTATAGGGCATTCAGATCTAGTACAACCTGTGAGATGATATTTGCCTGCACAGTGCATGACATGCCTGTTTACAAGCTCCTTTGTGAGTATGTTTTTATACTTCTTAATAAATGTATGTCCAAGGATAATGTGCTAGGCCAGTGCTCCATTGTCTCTTTGTGTCTTTGTGCTCCTTTCTCAAGCAGCGACCCAGGGTTGCGTTCCAGCGAACACCTCGGAGCAGGCATACGTGCTGGCCAGCTTCCTTGCTCCACACCAGCTATACACCTGGGTTTCCCACAGCGTCTACCCTCGTTGAATGGCAGTTCTGTCACCGATGTTCATTTGATGAGCAATTGTCACATTTTGAATGACAATTGCGCAGTCATGCTACACTGTACCCAAGTGGAATTTTTATCCTTTTTTTCCCACAAATAGAGCTTTCTTTTGGTGGTATTTGATCACCTCTGGGGTTTTTATTTTTTCTCAAGGCATCTTCCAGGACAGCCCATGAGACCTTGGGCTCCTCCCATCAGGACAGGAAACACGTTACCCCACTGCTTTAAAAGGCCGGTCCTCCAGGCTTCACATCAGTATTTGTGTTTCCTCCGGATAGGGGGTAACATGTTCTTGGAACCTGGCTACCCTGGTCTCATGAGCTGTGGCATTAATGAGTATCTGGAGGGCCCTTATGTAAGTACCTTTTTTCTTCTGCCTTGCCCAGAGCGTTCCTCTATCACAGGATAGGAGAAGAACGCTGATACCTTGCTCCTCGGTGCCTGGGGAAGGCCGGTATCGCAATGGCTCAGGTCCCTGAGCGCCATCCATGTGGAGTCTGGCAATGGCCGCGCTGTCTGGGAAGCTAGGCTCTACTTTCACAGCGGTGTGCAGTGAGGCCGGAAATGCGCAAAAGGGGCAGAGCTTATGCGCTCCAAGCTGGCCTAAAACAGGAAGTACCAGCCTGGTCACTTCCGGAGGCTGCTGACGTCATCTGCGAGCGCCGGAGATGGGGTTCCGGTCTCTTAAAGGCGCGGATGAGGTACACTGGGTTTGCTGGTGTGGTGATATCCAGGCAGTGGCCGGTGATATTACAGTGGGCGATATGGAGTCTATTGCTGGACCTGCAGCGGTGGCAGAAACAGGCCTAAGCACCTAGTACCTCTCAGGTAAGCCAGGGAAGATTGTGCCACATTGTGGGCTGAACCTGGGAGAGAGGTTTTTTTCCCCTTACACCTGGAGGGACTTGGTAGAAGGGGGCACCTTCCTTTTTCTCCTGCACAGTGGTGAGGTGGAGTATGGGTTGCGCTAGATTTACAGTTAGTGCTTTTTGTGTTCCAGACCAAGACACAGGACAAAGCACAGGCGCAACCACCAAAAAGGAAGTGTGCAGTATGCATGGGCAAACTTAATTCTTCGCGGACAAAAGCTGTTTGCCGGCAGTGTATTGACAGCCTGATTAAAGATGATCTGACCACAGCATGCCAGAAAATGCTGACATCGGTTAGAGATAAACTGAAATCAACTTTACGCTCTTTTAAAACTCTGATTGAAAAGATTAAAGTTCCTTCCCGTGATACTCCATCGAAGAGTACCCCAGTTAATCCGGGGCCTCCTTCACGGAACGCTGAAAGCGAGGAGTCAGAGGAAGAAACCAGATCTCCCTGGTCTTCCCCAGAGGAATCGGGGTCAGATGTGGAACCTAGAGATAGAGAGTCTGGAGGTTCTAGATATAAGCTGTCACTGGAAGATGTAGATGATATATTGAAGGCGATCTACACAACTTTAGAAATTCAGGAGGAAAAGGTACAGCTCTCGAAGCATGGTCTCATGTACGAGGGTACGCACAAGAGAAGGACTAAGGTCTTTTCTGTGCATAAATCCTTGTTGGAAACCATCAAACGGGAATGGGACGCTCACGAAAGGAAGCCTTTCTTTTAAGGCAGCCTTAAGAAAAGGTTTCCATTTGAGGAAGGTAATGAGCAGCCTTGGAATAAGCACCCAAAGATTGATGCTCCCCTGTCAAAAATCTCAAAGAACTCAGACCTAGCATTCGATGATATGGGATCACTTAGAGATCCCATGGACAAGAGGGGTGACATTTTATTACGAAGAACATGGGACTCTTCTATTATGAGTGTTAAACCTGCACTTGCCTCTATTTGCGTAGCCAGAAACTAAAGCCTCGTACACACGGGGCGACGATCGTACTTACAATCGTCTCAAATCGTATGTTGGATAATGTAACTTGCATACTGACTGCACTACACGATCGTATGACCAAAGAAAGAGCGTTCAGGTGCATGTAATTAGCATCCGGCCGTTCCTGACTTCTGAGCATGCGTGTTTTGCACAATACAACTTGTACCAACTTCTCTGTACACACAATACAACGGTCGTATGAGAGCTTGTTGGTACCACCAAGTTTTCTAGTTTGCTCATACAACTCCCGTTGTATGACTGTCGTATGTCGGCTGTTCTAATCGCGCGTACGAACGATCGATTTTGCATACAACGGCCTGTTGTATACGATCGTCGTCCCGTGTGTACGAGGCTTTAGAGTGTTGGCTAACAAAAATTCAGACCCACTTGTTGGCAGGAACATCTAGGGAACAGATTCGTAAGTCCTTCCCACTGTTATTTAAAGCAACAGGGTTCTTGGCAGATTCCTCTGCAGAGGCAGTGAGAACGTCTGCCAGGACCTCAGCCTTGGTCAATGCAGCCAGGAGAAGTCTGTGGATTAAGACCTGGTCGCCGGATATGGCTTTGAAGCTACGCCTGTGTGGTCTCCCTTTTTCAGGGGATCACCTTTTTGGCCCAGGATTACAGGAAGCCTTAGAACGTACGGCAGATAGGAAAAAGGCTTTTCCAGAAAAGAAAAAGAAGCCTATGGCCAGAAAGTTTTTTTTCGTGGCCAAGGCAGACAGGACGTGGGCCAAAAACAGAGCAAACCTAAAAAGCACTGGTCAGGGCACAAAGGCAGGGGAGGTGTGTTGTTTAACCCTCCCCAGCAACCCGCTAAGCCGCAATGATGGGTCTGGTCCAGTGGGGGGAAGATTGAGGGCGTTTCACCCACAATGGACAGAATCCCCCTCAAGCCCTTTTATCAGAAATTTGGTGGCCGAGGGATACAAGCTGGAGATTACTTCCCGGCCTCTTGAAAGAATGGTACTTATAGTCCCTCCAAAAGACCAGAGGAAGGCTACGGCCTTAGGACTGTTTATCAGAGAATTGTTAGATCAAAGGGTCTTGATCTCAGTTCCCCGAAATGAGCAGGGGAGAGGTTTTTATTCCCACGTCTTTGTGGTAAAGAAGCCATCCGGAAAATATTGAGTAATTCTGAATCTGCGTTCTCTGAACAAATCAATCAGATACAAGTACTTCAGAATGGAAACAGTGTTTTCAATCAGAAAGTTGCTTTCTCCAGACTGCTTCATGGCGACTCTTGATCTCAGAGACGCATATCTGCATATACCGATCCATTCGGTGTACCAGAGGTTCCTGAGGTTAGCGCTCAAGGTGGGGTCAGAGGTCAGACATTTCCAATTTCAAGCCCTTCCATTTGGCCATTCTTCAGCCCCGAGAATTTTCACTGGATTATCAACCGGGAAAAGTCATCTCTAATCCCAGCACAGAGGGTGAAGTATTTAGGATACGAGATCTGCTCTGTGTCCCAGAGAATTTTTCTTCCAGAAGAGAAAGTTGTGAAAGTAGTTCAGGAGGTAGCAGCCCTGCAGAACAATCAGGGGTCCTCTTTCAGAGAGATTTCAAGGGTTCTGGGCCTGATGACTGCCTGCTTCCCTGCAGTCCAGTGGGCAAGATTTCATCAGAGACCATTGCAACAAGTCCTTCTCAGGAGTTGGGATGGGTTCTCAAATTCACTGGACTCAAGAGTCATGATTCCAGCCAAAGTGAAGAGAGAGCTTTGGTGGTGGAGAGCTTTTCCACACCTAACAGGGGGATTACTATAGACCATGCCTGTCTCCAGGAGAATTACGACGGATGCGAGTTCCTGGGGATGGGGGCCCATCTGGGCAACAGTATGGCTCAGGGAGAACGGACTTCCAGAACAGCAGTAGTAGCCCCTTCAAATCAGAGAGACCTCCTTGCAGTACAAAGAGCCTTAATGGCTTTTCAGTCAGAGATCAGAGGTCACAACCTAGAGATTAGTTCAGACAGTATAGCAACAATGGCGTACTTAACCACTTCAATACAGGACGTTTATACCCCCTTCCTGCCCAGACCAATTTTCAGATTTCAGCGCTCACACTTTGAATAACAATTACTCTCTCATGCTACACTGTACCCAAACAAAATTTGTATCATTTTTTTCACACAAATAGAGCTTTCTTTTGGTGGTATTTAATAACCTCTGGGTTTTTTACTTTTTGTGACATAAGTGAAAAAAGTGTGAATATTTTGAAATAAAAAACACTTTTCGTTTCTATGATAAAAGTTTGCAAATAAGTAATTTTTGTTCATAAATTTGGGCCAAAAACCTATACTGCTACATATCTTTGGTAAAAATAACCCAATTGAGTGTATATTATTTGATCTGTGTGAAAGTTATAGAGTCTACAAGCTATGATGCACTGACGGCCTATCTCATTTCTTGAGGCCCTGAAATGTCAGGAAGGTACAAATACCCCCCAAATGACCCCTTTTTGAAAAGTAGACATTCCAAGGTATTTAGTATGAGGCATGGTGAGTTTTTTGAAGTTTCCTTTTTTCCCACAATTCTTTTATTTTATTTTTTTTGCACAAAATTGTCATAACAACAAGTTATTTCTCACACACAGCATATGCATACTTCCAATTACACCCCAAAATACATTCTGCTACTCGCTCCGAGTATGACGATACCACATGTGTGAGACTTTTTCACAGCCTGGCCACATAGAGGGGTCCAACATGCAGGGAGCACTGTCATGCATTCTAGGAGCAGAATTTTCACATCTAATTTCCTACACTTTTGCAGGATCTGGAACACCAGGACAATGGAATTACCCACAAAATGACCCCATTTTGGAAAGCAAACACCCCAACGTATAATCTATGAGGCATTATGAGTCTTTTGAATGGTTAATTTTTTTCCACAAGTATTCGAAAAACGTGGAAAGAAAATGAAAATGCTTTTATTTTTACACATAGTGGTCAATTTATAAGATATTTCTAACACATAGCATGTACATAGCAAGAATTACCTCCAAAATATATTCTGCTACTCATTCCGAGTATGGTGATACCACATGTGTGAGACCTTTACACAGCCTGGCCACATAGAGAGGTCCAACATTCAGG
>BLSH010365515.1:1205594-1246433 GCA_018402905.1 Glandirana rugosa
ACTACCTACCTTATCCCAAAGGTAGGCAGACCTAAATCGCGTAGTCTACAGTCACCTGTACAGTGGAGACTGTAGGCAGCGAGGTATCTCCAATTACCTCACAGACAAGTCCAGGCGGACTTTTTTGACTGTCCGCCTGCATAAACACTTTCTCAGGATTATGATATTTTACAAACTTACATCCAAAGAGAAAAACTTTTGTTCTAGTAATACTTTAATTTTTCTCACGGGTGTCTTCGGTTAAATAAACAAGAAGTCACCTTTTTTTTACTGTTAACCTTATAATACTTGATCCACGTTGTGGTACTTGTGTCTTTGGTCTTTGTCAGCCTAACTAGCTAATTAACTAAACATCTCCACTCTTGGACATTTCCTCTGACAATACAGAACATATATGGGTTTAGTCCAGATGTGGACAAGTACATTGCTGATGCAGTATTTGGACTAATACCAAACATGGGCTGTCATGTGATGTAACACTGTTTTTTTTTTTAAATTTTTTTTATAGGCGTTTAAAAAAAAAATTCTGGTGTTGCACCTAGTTCATAATATTCCAATTGTCATTTTTTTTCCACTGAAGAACAAATAAATTGGCTTCTGTGGGCACTCTTTTTAATTTCATAATGATCTTGTTTTCAAAAAGAGAAACCTACATTCAAACATTTTATAGTATTAGGACTCTTTCACAAATACGTCCGCCTGTCAGTTTTTTCAGGCGGACCTGAACAGACACTCCATTAACCTCTATGGAGCGACGGATGTCAGAGGTGACATGTCCACTGACATCTGATGCGCTAAATCCAGACGGATGGAAACCCTATTCCATCCATCAATCGGATCGGATGAAAACGGACAGACTGATCCGTTTTCATCCAATCTCCATGGAGGAGAGCGGGGCTTGGACAGGTCCTTGCTGAGGAAGTCCTGTCTGTGACTACACGCGTCCGAGGGGAAGAGCCGGCTATCCCACATCACGCTCCAGCTGCTTGTATTTGACGCGGTTTGTAGCTCGCACGGCTTTACAGTGCTTTTTATTGTAAGCGCATTTACTGCTCTATTAGCGATCATTAAAGTATTTTATACGGAGAGCACTAGATTGCACCTTTTATTTTACATGATCAATGCTGGGATGAATTGGGGAGATTGGAAGCTGGAGAACCGTAATATTAAGGAGAAGGAGACCGGAAGGGAGATCAAACCCAGAGACCCCCAGTAACCCCAGGGAGAGTAAAAAGCGCTACTTTGCCTACATTGAGGTGAGAGGCTGATTCACCTGGTGGAAGATTGAACTTTCTACACGCGTGCTGTGAATTTCGTTTAGTCACCACTGGGATTTTTCTGTCTAAGGGATCTCTTCATTTATGGATTGACATTTTTGGTCACATTTCACCTTTTCCTTTACGGACTATTATTTACTGCACTAATATTATTGCACCGATATGTGAAGTTATTTTGGGTTTTTTTTTTTTTTTTTGACACTATTGAAAGTGGTCACAATATTTATTGGTATGGACTTTTGATTTAGATTATTGTGATATTTGTTTGTATACAACACAATAACAGTTTACACTGAGTTGAAAGCGCTGCACCATTTTTATCACTATAAATTATGGTATTGGGCAATTCCCATGGACTCCTGGGATAGATGACGCTGTTATCCCTGGAGTCCATGGGAATCACCTTGTTCCATCATCGCCTAGGCGGCTGGAGCCAGAAGTGCTCCAGGAAAAAAAGGAATTTAAAAAAGTTGCCATTTACAATAGAAATGTGGATGGGCATGAGATAGATTGCAAGTTAAAAAATGGGTGGAACGCTGCTTTAACAAATAAAGAACAAAAACTCCAGGCAAAACCTATATAAAAAATATGTTGCTTTACTTATGTAATACTTTACAAGTCATATTATGTAACATTAGTCACTGTATTTACCAGAAATCTTGTATTGAGTTACCACATTTTAGCTGAAGGAACTCAAACTTGCATTAGGCCTTTGCTGTGTTAAAGCTGAACTCCAGGATACTTTAAAACAAACATTTTTTCTTAACTCATCCGTTTCTGTACAAATTGCCATTTTTCAAGTGCCGTGATGTACAGTAATTGCTTATAAAGTAAATTACAGATGTGGCTGGCAATTAAAGGAGGGCTTACTGATGTCAGATCCAGTACCGCAGGAACAGACTACAAGCCCCATCATGCAATCGGGAAAGTGTTCTTGGAAGTGGGTGGGATTATGGGTGATCACAAGCGAGTATATGTTAGCCTTGGGTCTTTGCCCATATCACCTATCAATCAAAGTAACTGTCGTAGAGGACAGGACAGACCGGGAATGTTGGGTGGGTGGTAATATGCTTACAAGGGCTTACAGGAGGGAGAGCGCTCTGATCTGGCAAAACCACTTTTGTTGCTGGTAATGTAAAGAGCCGGCGGTACAGATTCCGCAGAATCACAACATCTGAAAATGCTTTTCCTTCCTCTTTATGCTGTGCAGTTTTATGACACAGCAAGGCAGAGACTTTGCCAACCACTTGGCAGGTGACAGCAACTCATTTTCCTCACTTAGCTTGTGCACAAACGACTAATAAATTAGACAATTGTCAGTGCCAGAATGGGTGGTTTGAGCAGCTGCAAGATATGAGTTATGCTTTGCTTCGAGTGAATGGATCAGAACACAAGATCGGTCCAGTGAATCCCTGTTCAAACCACAAAATGACCTTGTCTCTCCGAAGAAAATTCACCTTTGGTCAGTGTCAGGAAGATTCAGCCTTTCTATTTGTCCTGGTGACCATTGTCCCTGAAACAGAAAGTGATGGGAAATAAATGTTACTGTTGTCACCAGAACAAGACATGAGGGTAAAATATCCCACCTGGTACATTTCCCTCACTTTGCAAAGCTTCCCCAATGAGACACAGGCATCAAAAAAAAATAAAATGGCGGGTGTGTTAAACTTTCCCTATTCTATTCAAAACTGAAAACAAGTATTGGCTATACATACATTATTAAATGCACGCATCATCCACGCTTTAACTTCCAACAGTTGTGTGAGTGGCTGTTAAGCTGGATTTAACATCCTGCTCTTTAAAGGATAGCATACCTATGCCATTTTTGCTTGCCTATCTATCCCCATAGGGCTCATTTACACTTGCAGCCATGGTTTTACTGCCCCCTGACCGCCCACCCTTTTTTTTTTTTTTAATATATATATATCGGTTGTAGGGGCTGGTACATGTGCTGCAGCAAAAATTATACGTCACGCTGCGTTTGCCAGGCAGTGCTGCCACCAGAATGTAACTCATTTAAGTTAATGGGGCTGCCCTGCAACTGTGCGTAATGCACGTTTGCGGTACGGTGCTGCAGGCTTTCAAAGGTCAAAACGGGCATCCAGGAGGCAACAAATCACCTCCCAGTCACCTATTCTCTGAAAAGAGATCCACTGTGGATCACTTTTCACAAAGGCTGCAATCACACGCATAAGTGTAAATAAGCTCTTACAGTGGAATCACTGTTTTTGATTAAGAACTGCATACATCAGTGTAAGAGTCCAATCATACCAGCCACTGTGTTATAACACAGCTGCTGATGTGCAATATGGTCTTGAGGGATCACCACTCTGTACCGCACAGTCTTTTTTTTTTTTTTTAACAAATTTTATTGAAATTTTACAATGACATTTTGATATTTCATAAAGTTCAATTGGCCAATACATGCACTAGTTGTTTTTTTCAGCTCATTGTGTCCACACATCACTGAAATGCAGTGTTGTGAACCGGGCACACAGAATATAAGGCATTTTGTGTTGTCATACGGTGGGTTTATGCTGGAATAACTGCCCAACGCAGTCTTACTGTTAGCTTGCGTTCATGGCTAAAAAGCCCCAATGGTATACCAAGAAATGTATTTTTAAAGATGATCTATGTTTTTAATTACAGGTATTGGCTCCTTGGAGGGACAAACTCTGAATGGAAGCTGGAATGAATTTCGAAGCAAATTTTGGGAAATGTACAAGGTGGGTTTTGCAAGGTTGGCCAAATCAACCCTAAATAAATCCAACCCAGCTGAAAAATCTGCATACTTAAAACAAGAATTTGTTGAAAATAAAAACATAATACATTCATACACCCACCTACTTTATAGCTCCATCTAGTTAAACTTTTCTGGCTCAGATCAACTATAAAGTGTCGTGCAGTAATAGCAACGCCTAACACCCCCCCCCCCCCAAAAAAAAAGAGATCCAGCGGATAAACCTTGCACACATGGGCTTCAGCTTTTGTATTAGGATTTTGTGCATCTAGATTTCACAAAACATTTCTCAGCAGGATTCAAGCAGCTTTTGTGAAGCCTTTAACTATGGTTCTAAAGGATGTTAGTTAACCTATTCTGAGGGCAACATGCAGGCTAACATTCCTACTTCACATTCTGCAAATGCTAGTTGCCTGCTATAATAGCACTCAATGCGTTTTAATCACTGACCTGGACCATGTATACGGCTAAGGACTTATTTTTTTTCTTCTGATATCTCTAAATTGCATATTTGTTTAAGCCAGGGAAGATGTTTAAACTAATAACAGTCAGGCAGCTAGCATCAGGAAGAGGTTAAAAATGGCGATTGGCTTTTGTGTAAAAGTGATTACTTTAATGGGACTCTGAAGGTGCCACCTTCGATGGTTCTGGGCTCCCCATTCTTCTGGGGGTCCAGCAACGCGGTAAAATGTCTCTGCATGTAGAGCAGGAGGAGCTTGGGAAACATCTGTTCTCTGATCTCCTTTGCGACTAAGGAACCTGGAACACAGATTTTGACACTTCCTGGCTACTGTAGCTGGGGAAGCAGTTATTTAAGCATGATCTGTGCTTGATTAGCTGTAGTGGAGGGCAGTGGTGACTTGATTTAATAGACCCCTGATGTCTGCATTAAGAGGAGCTGTCATCTGCCCTTGAAATCACACAGAGGGCTTGTTAGCCCCTTGTGATAGCAAAAATGTTAAGTAAAAAAAAAATTATATATATATAATTTTGTTTTTAACCACTTGACGACCAAGGGCGTGTATATATACGTCCTTGGGTTTCAGTGGTGATATCTGAATGGTGCCTGCAGCTGCAGGCACCATTCAGATAGCGTTTTTTTCAGCCGGCGATTCTGAAGAGGATAAAAGTGGTCTTAGCAGCGGATTCACCGCGAGATCACATTTATCAGCGGCGGGAGAGGTGCCCCCCCCCAAAAAAAAAACAGGCCCGGTTGGTAAGTGGTTAATTATAAAATTAATTTAAAAAAATGTTAGGATCTCCCTATAATTAGATTACCTGTAAAGGCTTTTAAAATGTTGTGTATGCACAATTTTGGGTCCATAGTCTTTGCGATTTCATGGGCATGTGCAGTTGGGCTTGTTTCACTTGGTAATCATTTTCGTGACACAACCCCATCTTTTAAATTTTATGATAAACTTTGGTATTCTATTGTGTTTGTTTGCACCAAAATTAATTTAATACTTTTTTTCCTGAAGATATGCGTTTGACAAAAATGCAACAGAAAAAATTGCAACTGCTACCAATTTTTTCCATTTGGGCCTCTATTTTCAGAATGTATATAACTGTTTGGGAGTTTAAAGCAATTTTCCAGCAAAAAAATGCAAATTTTATTAAAAAATGACCCCAGTAGAAATGTGGTCAAACAGGATTTCCATAAGTTTCACGTAGAGTTACAGCTTACTAAATCCTTCCAGCAATTCAAAGTGAAAACCAGCATTCCCATTAAGGCTCCATTCACACTAATGCATTTTTTGATGCATTTTGCAGCAATGCAAGGAATTTTTTTAACATGGGTTTCTATGGAACACTTTCACATTAACCACTTCAGCCCCGGAATGATTTCACACTTTAGAACCAGAGCACTTTTTGCGATTCGGCACTGCGTCGCTTTAACTGACAATTGTGCGGTCGTGCAATGTTGAACCCAAACGAAAGTTGCGTCCTTTTTTTTCCCCCACAAATAGAGCTTTCTTTTGGTGGTATTTGATCCCCTCTGCGTCATTTCTTGTTCAATATTTTTATTGAAAAAACAAAAAGAAGCATTACAAAGCTTATATGCATCATACCATGTAGTTTAACAAGAAAAGTGGTTAGATGGGATACAAAAACTTCCATATTTATTTTGGGTACATTTTGATTTCTGATCGCCGCTATAAACAAAAGAAGAGCGACAATTTTGCAAAAAAAATAAAAAAATTTCTTACTTTTTGCTAAAATACAAATTCAAAAAAACATTTTTTTCCATCGGTTTTGGCCGAATTATAGTCTTCCTCATATTCTTGGTAAAAAAAATCCCAATCTGCGTTTATTGATTGGTTTGCGCACGTTTACGGATGATGAGAATTAATTTCTGGGGTTTTTATTTTATTTTTTTACTAGTAATGGCGGCGATCTGCGATTTTTAGCGGTACTGCGATATTGCAGTGGACATGTCAGACCATTTTGACACTTTTTTGGGACCATTGGCATTTATACAGCGATCAGTGCTATGAAAATGCACTGATTACTGTGTAAATGCCATTGGCAGTGAAGGGGTTAACCTGCAGGGGGCGCTCTAAGGGTTAACTGTGTTCCCTGGGTGTGTTCTAACTGTGTGTGGGCTGCCCTGGCTGGGGGAACAGTGCCCTGTCCTGTCCCTGTCCTGTGAGGGTGTTTCGCGATAACGAGCCACCTTGGCGGTCGGTCGGCAAGTGGTTAATGCATTTTTGTGCCTCTGCGTTTTTGGAAAGGGTTGGGGACTTTTTTTCCTGCAAAATGCAGCGTTTTGCATGTAATCGACTTCAATGGCCATGCAATAAAAATAATTTTGCTTATATAAAGCATTTGCTAAGCTTTCTAGCATTTTGTACATACTACTTTTAGTAGCATATGTGTACATGGCCTTAAATGCTTGGGGTATCAATAAGAAGTAACTTACAATTTACAATATTTTATATCTCAATGTAAAATGAGGGAGTATGTTGTATGGTCCTTTTGTACAATATTTTTTTTCTTTGTGGATGGGGCTGATGTGTGGTTATTTAAAAAAAATTATTAATATTTTTGTTCTATTATTTGCAGGCAGAATGGTGTGTGTGGCCACCAGCCCAATTAATTAACTTTTATTTCTTACCTACTAAGTACCGGGTAATATACGTTAATTTCATAGCCCTGGGCTGGGATATCTACCTGTCCTATCTCAAGCACAGGGTACGTCACTTTTTGACAATATTTATGCAAATTACAAAACCCCGGGTAAATTGGTAACTGCATCTAACTTTTTTTGTGTTTGTTATATATTCAGGTATCAGAGGATAAAAAAGTGTGAAGCAGCTGCTAATCCTAAATTAGAAGAGTTACACCATGTGCTGTAAATGAAGCTCGGGACCAGTTCGTTGCTGTTCAGGGAAACATGTAGGTCTAATTAACCTGCATTTTTTCAGGAATGAATGAATGGAATACTTTTATTGCCTTACACGGTGGCATGCTCACATTTCTGCATGCATTTTTCTGCCTTCAACACAAAACACATATTAGAAAGAATGGGCAATAGTGTTTACTTTGATTCAAAAAGAAGTGCCCTACTAAAATCATTGGGGTGATTAGAGACTTTAATCACTTGAGTCCCCAATGGGGAAAACGGTGCAGGGAGAGCGGCTATTCTTCTCAGAGCTACCCCAGCTTAATTTTAAAATGGTGGTTGGTCTCAGTGGTTTCTGCCGGTCCTATCTAGAGATTTCACTATTAAAGCCGCTATCTGTGACAGCTGGGACTAAGCACTAAGCTCAGGAGCTGAATGATTGGCTAGATAATTGAATTACTGGATCTGTTCTCTCACTCCCTAAAGGCCCGTACACACGGTTGTATACAACAGGTCGTATGCGAAATCGATCGTTCGTATGCGCGATTTGAACAGTCGAACATACGACGGTAGTACAAGGGAGCTGTATGAGCAGACTAGAAAACTTAGTCGTACCAACAAGCGGTCATACGACTGTTGTATCGCATGTACAGAGCAGTTGGTACAACAAAGTTGTATTGTGCAAAACACACATGCTCAGAAGTCAGGAACGGCGGATGCTAATTACATGCACTTGAACGTTCTTTCTGTGCTCGTACGATCGTGTAGTGCAGTCAGTATGCTATATACAACAGCCAACATACGATTTGACACGATCGTACGTGCGATCGTCGTCCCGTGTGTACGGGGCTTAACTTTGATTATTGTGCAAGCATCAAATGCTCACCTGAGTGAACACAAATGTCATTTGCATTGTAAATAAGTCGCTGTTGCACTCATTTGTACTCTTGTTTACACCTGTTAATTTTATCTTAAACATTACCTAAAAATTAATGCAAATTTTTTTTTTCTGTTGTGTGCGTCGCAATGTAGCGTTGAAAGCTCTCCTAAAGAACAAGACATTCGTTCATATTGAGCTTTACAATTCAGCGACATTACATAAAAGTCGCACTAATGTGATACATTTTAATTATCAGACTTTGATTGTTCATATTGGAATAAATAAGGGGGAGCACAAATAATGTAAAGGCTGAGTTAGGGAAAATTTGCTATATATATATATATATATATATATATATATATATATATGTATATATAAATATGTAATATGAATATATATATATATATATATATATATCCATCCAAATCTAAAAGAAAGCCCCATCTGTCCCCAAAAAAACAACCTGTTGGGGTAGACTGATTCTAAAAGGTATAACGTGTGGAACCACCACAAACTAAAAAAAAAAAACTATCTGGGACCCAAGGGGGGAAAAAAAAGGCCTGGGGACTCAAGTGGTTGAATTGCATTCCATTGTCTTTGGCACAACACGTATGATAAAGAACGAGCTATCATTTTTAATTGGATTGATAAAAATACTCTGGGATGATTGGAGCCCTTAGCTTAGACTCATCAGAAATCCCTTCTTTTATTTCTTTGTGGTGTTTTTAAACGGTCAGCAGTGCTGAAACATGAGTCTCATTTTAAACACATATCAGGAAAACCTGGGTCATGCTTCCTGGCTTGCATTGGGGTCACTTGTCTGGAAAGTAGGTCTGACTGGGTGAGCTTATGGACAAGATGACACTTTGTGCTGCCACCCTAACCCTGAATTGTCCAGCCCTGTTGCAATCTATTGCAAAATCTTAAAGTTCAGTTACAGATTACAGCTTCTGTTGTCACAGCACCAGGTTTGAGGCCTAATTCTTCTTCTTTTGTAGTTTTGCAGAGCTTGGCTGACTTCTTGGTTCTCTTATCAGTGTCTTTGTGGCCTTTCCACTGTAAGGTTTAGCCATCAACACAATTTAAGGAAATAATGTTTTTGGGTAAATTTAAGTTTCTGAATTTGATGTTTTATATGTTTTTAGTCTTTATGTAAAATGTTATTTTACAAATAAACATTTAATGCAGGTTGTTCTGGTAACAAGAGTTTTGCAGAATATTCAGGGTTTTCTAAAGAAAGCACATCATTACATTCTCCTTTTGAGACTATCTCTAATTTAAATCCTCCAAGAAAAGGATACACGTCATTCTGTTCAGCTCTGTGTAATTTGAGCTGCAGCAATTGGCTCTGTTTTTTTTCAGTAAAGCACATAAAGAAGAGCTAAAGTTAAACAAAAATAAAAATGTCAGACTTTATTGTGGAAGAGACATTCCATGTATGTCTCTTCTGCAAAAAAAAAAAAAAGTACCCGTCTGTTTTTCCTTTATAATTTACAACAAGCTGTGCACGTGCAGCTCAGTGTATATTCTTGGGACACCTTGTTGAGGAATACATGGGACATACATAATTTCCATGCTGGACAATCAAGAAAGCTGAGGTCCCCACACCAGGAAGAAGCTGTGGAAAAAATATTGGTGCTGGCAAGGAAACCCATGGACTTCACATTGCTGGAGCAGAGGTGAGTTTTTGCAGACTTTGAATCTGCTTTGAGACTGAACAAATGTAAAAAAAAAAACTGTTCACTGGAATAATAACTATGAAATATTCCTATGCAATGTAACTGTCTAAAAAAAAAAAAAAAAAAGAAAGGTTATCTTAGCTCCCATTCACACTTTTGAGCATATTTATGCTTTTTTTTTCCTAGGGCTGACTATGCAAAGTCCCATTCTTTCTAATTGTGCTTGTTCACACTTGTACGCTCAGTTGCTCTGCGTTAAACACTCAAAGAAGTACATGAGCTTTTTTCGTGGGCATGTTCGGGCATTTTTGATCCCATAGACTTCAATTGAAACACCTGTAAAGTCCAGTCCAAAAGCTTTTCCCCTTTGCTTGGGTGGTGAGCTTGGAGGTGTATAGTATAAATATCCTTCTTCCGTGCTAGTGGTCTTGCTGCACAGGACAATGAGTATCCTTGAGACTGTAAAGCAAGAGAAGGGACACCAACCTAGCGCATTACCACAATAAATTTTATTTTTATTAAAAAACAATTGTTATACTCATATACACACGGTAAGGGTATATGTAAGCATAGCATAGCAAATGAGATTGATTACCTTCAGGTCTGCTGTAGTCAACCAGTAGTGTGGAAGGATCAAGCGGCTTCTGTGATGGCTGACGTGTTTCGAGGGAGAACCCTCTTATTCAGAGCCAAAGTAGTGAACTGCTACTTTACATATAACTAGTTTAACAATTGTTTTTTAATCAAAACAAAATTTATTAGGTCGTTATGCCCTTCTATTGCTATTGTTTTACTTTTTTTCCCTTCAGTGACGTCTATCAAGATCTGACTTCTTATTGTCCTGGGCTATCTAGTAGGATCCAGATCTGTAATCCTCGGTATAGTACCCAGACGCTATTGTGTGGGACCGGCGTGTAATGTTTGATTTGGGCTTTGGATCCTACATTAAGTTATTACCACTTTATTACAACACATGCAGTTAACCGTAGGGTGCTAATACAGTCTAGGGCTGTGGTCCATCTTTCTGGTTCCCAGACCTTGAAGAAACATGTGAGGCTTTACCCGCCCTCATGGGCGAAACCTGAACTCCTAACGGGGCTAGTGAAATGGATAAGGTAAGACCTTTCCCTGTAGAAGAAATTTCCTTGCAATTTGGACCATTCCTGTCTATAGACAATACCCAGTGTTTAATGCAGAAAGTGTACACATAGGAACAGATATAGAGAGCTATTCACTTTATTGTGTTACTCCCTGTTGTACTTGTCTCTTAACTCCTTTGGCATCTTAAGTATTGCCACTTAATTTTACACTTTTCCTTCTGGACTGGTTTTGGGCCATTGACGCAATCACAAAACACCTCCTGGCTGACACATTTTTGCCCAGATATATATATACTCAAACATGCATCCCCATGACTAAGCTCCAATAGGTGGAGTGAAATGCATTGGGGGCATGGCCTGGTTGGAGTCCAGGCTGAGGTTGCCTCTCTACTCACCATTCCAACACACCTAGATGTGCAACGTCCTGGGGCCACTCCATTGTTCTCCAAAATATTTACTAAAACATGCACACCACGTTTTCTGCACTTCTTGCCACCTTCTGCTACAGACACCAAACCAAGGAACATAGTCAATGCCTGAGTTGTAGCAGCTGCTGTATTACAGAAATGCTAAGTCTCATACCTTCTGAATCCATTCCAACAATACCTCACCAGGGATCTCTTCTCTTTAGCAATGGTGGATTCAAAAGTGCAGTAGAGCTGAAACAACAGTACTGAACAACATAGGGTTGATAGCTGGTCCCATGTCACAAGCTGTCAACGGCACAGGAAGTAGTTTTAGTTTGAAAGTGTCAAGACTGCCAAACGCCTTATCATGGGAACTATTTTGCTTGTGGTTCAAGCCTCCTTCCTGTGAGCATTGTGGCTTTATCCCAGCCTTCTGCGGTTCCTGTGAAGTCACTTCCTGTGTGACAGCTTGTTGGAATCTGCTGTACAACCTCTTCACACTGAACATCATCTCTTCAGCCGATTCTGGCCTCTGGAGAAAAACATTTTCTTTTAAATAATAAACATAAAACTGTGTATTCACTTGAGAATGAAAAGCTTATTTAGGGGTTATTTGTACAAGTGCTCATAAAGTGCCCATTCCAGCTTTTAGCTGCAGTCAATACAGCACATTTTCTACTTGCTGAACCCAATTAGCAGTTTACCTACGCTGCAAATAGCGTTTTTACTTTTTTGCTGACTTCAATACAATGCACGTGTATAGAACATAGCTTTATCCTTGTGCAATGTTTTGGGCCATGCAAAAAAAAAACACTTCAACACACCGCAGACATTCTATTGAGAGTTCAGTGATTCCTAAATTCAGCATGTGGGAAGTCAAGTACAACTACATCGATTGCTGACAGGTTACAGGTACTGTATGAGATCAGTGTACATGGGTCATTATGTGCAGTTGTATAAAACTGTAGTGTTATAATAGAGCCAGAAATTCCAAGAAAAACACATAGCCTCTCTGCTCTGTTAACAGAACTACTGCCTAATAATTACAAGTGATATTCTCAGTGTCATGCATCAACTGCGATTACTGGGCTGTTTCCGCCCAGGGGGCACCTCTGCTGCACATAGGCATAGGAAAAATGTTGGAAAAACTCAGTGCAATCAGAACAGCGGAGAAAAGGATCAGAGTACTGTGGGGACATTTATCAGTGCTGCCTTGAATGTGGTCACTAATTTGTTTCATCTCATATTTTATTTTTTCTGATAACTCTTTAAAGTAGAAAAGGGAGTTTACAGTAATTGCAAAATATAAGAAACAACGGTTATATGATGCATCCTAAGAAAGGATAATTCACGTTCTATGGAACACACAGGGTACTAACTGTCAAGTAAATATACAGGATGTATACTAAGTAAGATTGAAGTATATCAAGTAGCTAAGCATTAACAAGTAGGGGCTTAGCTACCTGATATACTTCACACTTCAGGTTGTTGACTGTGGCCTGATCAACTACTTATCAACTCTATGCAAAGGAGATGTGCTGCACTATGTGAGGCAAATGGTGGTCACACCAAATACTGACTGGTTTTCGGGACCCCCCCCAATACAGTAAAACTGCAGATTTTAGAGTGGCCTTTTATTGTGGCCAGCCTAAGGCACACCTGTGCAATAATCATGCTGTCTAATCAGCATCTTGATATGCCACAGAGTACTAACTGTACTAAGTAAATATACAGGATGTATACTATGTAAGTGTGAAGTATATCAGGTAGCTAAGCATTAACAAGTAGGGGCTTAGACAGAGGGATATCACTATAACATACACTGAGCAAAATTATAAACGCAACACTTTTGTACTTGCCCTTATTTATCATGAGCTGAACTCAAAGATCTACAACTTTTTCTATGTACACAAAAGGCCTATTTCTCTCAAATATTGTTCAGAAATCTGTCTAAATCCTGGAAGCTGAAAACATCCCAGTTCTTGCATGGCCAGCATACTCACCAGACATGTTTGGGATGCTCTGGATCGGCGTATACGACAGCGTGTTCCAGTTCCTGCCAATATCCAGCAACTTCGCACGGCCATCGAAGAGGAATGGACCAACATTCCACAGGCCACAATCAACAACCTGATCAACTCTATGCAAAGGAGATGTGCTGCACCATGTGAAGCAAATGGTGGTCACACCAGAAACTGCACATTTTAGAGTGGCCTTTTTATTATGGCCAGCCTAAGGCACACCTGTGCAATAATCATGCTGTCTAATCAGCATCTTGATATGCCACACCTGTGAGGGTGGATGGATTATCTCAGCAAAGGAGAAGTGCTTACAAACACAGATTTAGACAGATTTTTGAACAATGTTTGAGAGAAATAGGCTTTTTGTGTACATAGAAAGTGGTAGATCTTTGAGTTCAGCTCATGATAAATAGGGGCAGACACAAAAGGGTTGCGTTTAGAATTTTGCTCAGTGTACATAGTAAAAAATAAAAACAGTCTACAATAGCCATCATAGTGTAGGAGATGCGGTAGGCATGTAGCTTATATAAAGGGTTAATGTAATTTGGTAATACTTTTTCAATAGGTGCCTAAGAAGTAGAAAATTAGATATAGAAGGGAGAGAAAGAATAAGGTTGAGGTAGAGGAAGAAAAAGAATAGTGGAAGGGACGTCAGTAACCAATATACCACCATCAGGATCCAAGCCTCCTTTATTCACCTTAGGCCAGTGGTGATCGCTAAAAATTTTCAAGGAGTGTTTACCATACGCCATAAATCCCAAACCTTATTACATTTGTCAACATAATTATTGACGGTAGCTGCAAGGTATTCTATCTTTTTGACACCCTGGATCCTAGTATGACGCTCCATCAGAAAAGGAGGTTCAAGCCGCTTCCATTTAAAGGCAACTGAACATCTTAGTGCCGTGAGGATGTGCGCATCAACAATTGTATGTTTTAGAAAAATCTGAAGGAGGTAAACCTGAAAGGTATGGTTTAGGTGTGAATAGGATCCAGGAGTCAAAGACCTGGTGGATATGAATATGGACAACTTGTCAGTTTGGTTTGATAAGAGGGTAATACCAACAGATATGTTGAGTTGTTCCAAGGTTTTTTTTTTTTACACATCCAGGATATAGGGTGCACGACTTATCTATGGTGTTGTGGTACCAGTTGAAGAGTATTTTTTATTGGTTCTTTTTGTAAATATTTAGCTTTTATGCACCGGAGAACATTGAATCTTAGATTTTATAATGCAAGTTGGGGACAGATTTAATTGTCTGTACACAAATTGATAAATTAGATGCAATCAGCAAATCTACACAAAAAATTATCCATATAATTTCTTAGATTTGCAGAAGATGTGAGGATTTGGCTGCAGTCATGCGTAACTAAATCTGACACTTTAGTCACCAAACAGACCCACAGATTCATATTAACATTTTTGCATGCAAATTGCATATTAATATGCAACTGCTTTAGCAACCTGACATTTGCTATTTAGCTGAAGCAGAACTAAATGTCTCCTTGGTCGTAAAACAGACATTTTTGCATGTAAATAGCACATTATTTATGAAACCGCTGCTTAAATACATTTCCTCATGTGCGCATGCTGTTATTGGTGATCAGGTGCCCCGATTGAGGATAGGCAGATCTGTGTCTCATTCTTTGGGAGATATTTTCAGAAATCTAGCCTCAGCACAGTGAGTAATGACAATCTTAGCACAGACCTAAACTCCCTGTATGCCAATGCATCCTGGATATTAAAGCACATATAAAAACAGATGTCTACAGTACAGATAGTAATGATATGTTTCATGCCACTTGTGTTTCCAATGAACTGTAGTTACAATAATTTGAAATGAAAAAAAAAATAATAGCTGCCAGTATGTAATTTAATTTCCCACAACATTTAATTTTGTCAAAACACGTTGCATCACACTTTTGTCTTTTAGATGTGTTCACATTACATGCCCAAAAGTTCTACTAGATGCAATCACTACACAGGAATAAGGTTTTGTTTTAGCTTTACTTTTCTTAAGTTCTATATGCATAATAAAAACATACACAATGCACAGCAACGTACTCAGGTCTATCCACCCAAAACTGGCATTTTAGCCATAGTCCAAGCCTGGTGGGCTGAGTCAGCCTCAGGATTCTTAGAGGCCTAAAGTAATTCAGGCTGCATTCACACAGAGTGCCACACGTTTGTCTACAGTGTTTGGAGCCTTGGTCTTTTTGTGTTAGCAAATAGAGAAAATGATCATCGGTTTCATCATTTGTTGCATTTTTGAAGCAGCTAAAAGCAGAAACAAATAGCACCAATCTGCCCGAATCAAGCTCCAAAACTTTTTTTTTTGAGCTTCAGGCATTTTGCAGTGGAAGTTTGGACCACCACCATAGACAATAATTGATTTTTTTCTCCATGAGCATTGTACCACTTTGAGCTTCAAGCTACAAAACACTCAGGTGTGAATGGGGGCCTTAAGATTGAAATCTCAGTGTCACCATTCCTTATTCAGCTATTGTCCACCTGGGTGATTTAAATGTTACAGCACTTCCTGTTGCATTCATAATAATAATCTAATAAAAAAAAACAGCAGAGAGTGGAAACACGTTTGTATGGGCACAACATTTTCACCACGTCAGTAACAATCCATGCAACCCAGGAACCAAAACAAATAAGTTCAGAAATAAAGTTTTGTGCAATAAAATGGAATGACACAGGGAAAAAAAAAAAAAATTGTACACGCTAACTGAAATGTATTTAATAATTTGTACAAGATCCTCTGTTGGTAATGACAGCAAGACACCTCCTGTATGGATAAACTAGTTGCATGCATTGCTCAGTAATGATTATGGGCCCTTTTTCCACATAGTTTTCAAATCTTGAAAGCTCTATGGGCCTCTTCTACAAACTCTGATCTTTAGTTCTTAACATTTATTTTCTATTAAATTCAAGTCAGGTGATTGGCTGGGCCTTGTTTGAAACCAATTGAGAGTTTCTTTGGCTTTGTGTTTGGGATCATTGTCTTGCTGAAATGTCCACCCTCGTTTCATCTTCATCATCCTGGTAGATGGCAGATTTTTATCAAGAATGTCTTGGTACATTTTTCCATTCATCCTTCCTTCAGTGATTTGAAGTTTGCCAGTACCATATGCTGAAAAATAGCCCCACACCATGATGTCCCCACCTCCAAACTTCATTGTTGGTATGGGGGTGTTGTGCAGTGCCATTTGACCTGAAAACATTGTGTATTATGGCATCCAAAGAGTTTAATTTTGGTCTCATCTGACAGACTATTCTCCCAGTATTTCACAGGCTTGTCTAAATGTTAAGCAGCAAACTTTGAACAAGCTTCAACATGCTTTTTCTTCAGCAATGGAGATTTGTGTGGTGATTGTGCATACAGGCCATGGCGGTTGAGTGCATTACTTATTATTTTCTTTGAAAAAAAAAAAAATCCTGCTAATTCCAGGTCTTTCTGAAGCTCTCTACAAGTGGTCCTTGCCTCTTGGACAACTCTTCTGATAATTTTCACTCCTCTGTCAGAAATCTTGCGAGGAGCACCTGGACATGCGGGTTTATGGTTAAATCATGTACTTTTCACTTCCAGATTATGGCCTCAACAATGCTCACTGGAACATTCAAGCCTTTAGAAATCTTTCTGTAACCAATGCCATCAGTATGTTATGCAACAATAAGGTTGCAAAGGTCTTGAGAGGGCTCTTTGCTTTTACCCATCATGAGATGTTTCTTGTGTGACACCTTGGTAATGAGACACCTTTTTATATGCCATCAGTTGAGACTGAAACAGCCAATATTAATTTGCACTGACAAGGGGTAGGCTTGCCTTCTAATTACGGATAGATTTCAGCTGGTGTCTTGGCTTTCAGTGCCTTTTTGTGCCTCCTTTTCTTCAGGTGTTCAATACTTTTTTCCCTGTGTCGTTTCTATTACACACAACTTAATTTCTAAACGTATTTGTATTGGTTTCTTTGTATGTAAGAATTGCATGGGTTGTTACCGATGTGGTGAAAATTTAATGTCGATAGCACCCGCTGTATGTAGACCCAGAAAACATAGTGCAGATATGTCACAGAAGCATTAAAAATGTTCAGATGCTTTAGCCCTTTTGCCACAGGAGACATTTAGGTTTTATTTTTTGCACACGTTAAAAGCACATTTAAGGTTTGAAGATTACTTAAAACTCCTAGCATACTTTCTGAAAGCAGAGAGCCTGTATAAAATGGTGTCAGTTGCATTTTTTTTGTCACATGATACCTGTGCTACTTTTGATCATATCTATTTTCAGTAAAAAAAATACACCGAAACAAATTTTAGTGCATAAAAAACACAACCTAATATCTGGTTTCATTGAAAAATAGAAAATAGTTTGCTTCAGGTAAATTGGTTTGAATTTGTTAGTCCTCAAAATTGTCCATGAGACAAAGCAAAACTAAAAATGTACCTAAAATTGCCCATAGGCAACATATGAGGTCCTCAATTTAGGCTTGATGGTAAATGATAGCCCTAAAATTGCATCCATAGCGATACCCAATATTTGTGGTGCACGTGCCGTTTTCATATGCCTGTGCACCCAACGCGTGTGATTGTATTCTTATGTGGTGCAGGTTTTTTTTGTTTTTTTTTAATTCAAGTTTTTTTATTATGCTTTTTTTAATTGCTATCACAAGGGGGTCAATAAGAGGGAGAACAGGCACAGCTTACTGTATTAATGTCACTGGCAGAGAAAGGGTAAAACTCTAGGGGGCGATCAAGGGGTTAACTGTTCCCTAGGCGTGTTCTGTTTTTTTCTGCTAAACAAATGAAAAAAAGATTGAAAATTGGGAAAAATAAGTCATAGTTTGATATAAAATTTTGCAAACAGGTAATTTTTCTCCTTCACTGATATGTGCTGATAAAGCTGCACTGATAATCAGTGCCAATGTCCCTTTAACACAAGTCGGTTATCAGCTCTCTTCTTCTCTCCTCATGCTGTCAGCGCAAGGAAAGGAAAGCCGATAACCGCCTTGTGTTTACATCCTGTGATCAGCTGTCATTGGACACAACTGATCACATAGTAAAGGGCCACTGTGACGCCTTTTACCCCGATCTGTGATCAGCTGAGTCCTAAGGAGTCAGCGATCACAGAACGGGCTTGCAGGGGGCAGGCAGGCAGTGGAATCACAGAAGGACATCCATGTACGCCCTCCCGGCAAAGTAAGGATGTGTTGTAGCCACCTTTTGGCTATAAAGTGGGTGGAAAACTGTTAAGCTTTTATGACCTTTCAGTAACTGGGTTTGCAGAATTGCGTATCTGTGAGGATGCATTTGCACTGCCACAGCAGCACATGCATTTGAATGTTAAGAATTAAAAGAGCAGCGCTTTTTGGGTGCAGGAATGCGTGCATTTTCCAAGCATTCCCGGACGTGCATATGGGTGAAACTAGAATTCAAATCTCCAAACACAGACAATATCAGTTTTGGACAGACTGACCCTTTAAAGGTGTATAGAGCTAATGAGCATACTACTTTAGAGTGACAGAACTTAAGGAAAAAAATACAAATGACATTTTTTACAGCAGACTGTAGATTTTATTCTCAGCTTGGAAAAATCAAGTAAACCATCTTGTTAAAGGTGCAACCATCAATGTTTTATTCATTTCTGCAACACCCAAGACAGAAGTTTCTCTTTCATGTGCAAGAATCTCCAAAGGCCCCACTGTACCTGACTGGAGCCATCTCCAGCAATGTCCTGAAGAATTCACTCAATGAATTTATCATTGCTTACTTCCTTATAGAAGATCTCTTTTCAGTCATTTAAATGAGTACCTGTCATTATAAACAACTTTAACTAGAAGAATATAGGACTAAAAAGAAAGGGATATAATGGTTATGGCGTGAAAAATACACAGTCCCATCGATGTGAAAAATGAACGTGTCTAAATTAAGCAAAAACATTTTGGCATACACTGCAATTATTGTAAGGCTAGTTCAATAAGCTTATTTCAAGTGTCTGCAGTGATACTGACTGTTAAATACTGTGATGTGGATCCTTACCACAGAACTTTGTGCCTGTACCGTGTAAGTTTCTATTTCAAAACATAAAACAATCAAATGGAACTGTTGCACCTTTAAACAGATTTTATATAGAGCTGGCTCTTTTTATAAATACAATTATTAAAACAAAAATGATAATTTTTTTTTCACATTTTCTATTGTAACTACATCAACAAAATTGCAGAGGAAAGTCACAGCACTCAACTGCAGTTTTTAAAACCCTATAATATTTAACATACAATTTGCTATATATTTATGTTACTATATACTCCAGGAGATGGAAAATTAAATAGAACTATTTATGTTAAGGGTAATATTTTATCTCCGACTAAAGTCAGGACATTAAAAGGACTATTACTGGCCACAGTACTCCTCTACAAGCAGCTGCCTCCTTGTGGCAGGAACCTGAAACGTCACTCCATTTAAATAGGAAGATAAAATTCTCACATACATATTGCAGATTCAGACACAGTAAAACAAAAATATAACAATATATGTATATATATATATAAATAATTTAACACAAAAAGTGGGAAGAGTTACAATATAGAAGTGTTTAAATGCACACACGCATACAGACACACACACACACAGAAAAAAAAAAAGCAATGCTGGATAAACTGATAGAACATTCACATTTCATGCGTACACATTTATAGGGTCTCTGAATTCTGATGGGTACTGCAACAAAATGGTTGAAGAAATCAAATTTATACAGTCAGTGCCAATATGAATACTTGCATTGAAGTAATATTTGCACAACAGAGCTGTTTTAAGCCATAATGATCCCAGGATTAATAGGGGAAAAAGCACTAAATTGGCCCCCTGTCCCCTTCTTGTAATGCCATAGACGGTTGAACATAAGATTAAACATATTTGTTTGTGTTAAAAAAAAAAACAGTACATTAAAGGGACCATAGTCAGAGATGTCTAAAACCCCATACACACTATCCAACTTTTGTTGTCTGATTTCCTTCAGATTTACCAAAGCCATGTAGTGCAAGGGCCTGCCTGATTGCATACAAATTGAAACTCCTAAGGTTTTACCTCATATTATATGGTTTTGGTAAATCTGAAGGAAAAAATCTACAGAAAATTGGATAGTGTGTATCCAGCTTTATACTCTTGCAGCCTGTTGACTGCAGATCACACACTGATGTTCACAGCAAAGAAATATTGTTGCTCTGGAGATTTCATTCATATATTGCTCCCAGAAGTACTAAGGGCAGAAGTGCTCAGATGCCTCCAGGATCTACTCATTTTCTTGAAAACATGGTCAAATCTTGAATTGTTTTAAAACAAGTTTTATATTTTTTTCAGAAGATGCTGGGAATGTTTTACAGCAAACTACCAGAAAGGAGGAACGCAAAAAAGGAGCCTTTGCCTGGTGCCCAAGTAAAAGTACAGGCCTCAGCGTAGGGCTCCAATCTTAATCCAGGTTAACTGCTTTTGTGCTGAGATTACAAGAAACCTCTAAAGTATGAAGGCAGTTTATCTTACCATATTATTATTATACTAGTTTCCTGGGTAGTCATGCTGATCTAATAGTCTCAGTACTTTCTGAATATTGACCTGCAACAAGGATTTCTGACTTCAGTCCAGCTTTTTTTATCTGCAATCTTGTTTCAGGCTTGTAACAGAAACAGATACTCAACAGGTATTTTCAGCAATAGCAGTCTTTGTGTTTTTTTTTTTCAGTACAGCTTTTCCTTCAAATCAGCCCTGGTATGCAATATATGAAAACGTAATTATTATTGTGCAGTAAAGCTGTAAAACAACTCCTTAGACTGATGCAAGAATACTTTTATAGAGAAAACATGGCATTTCTCCAATCATCTAATTGTTGTACCCACTCAGTTTGTTAAACTCTTTCTATATAGATATATAATATTTATATAATTTTATTTTTAAACTATATTTTTTATTCAACCACTCAGTTTTTACTCTCTCACTGCTACATAGATTCTAACTAAAAAGGTTGTAACAGACAAAGTCATTTTCAGATGATATGCAGGTTTCAAGGTCAGTGAAGGAGAGGTCACCACTATGCAGGAGATAAGGGCAGGGGTGTGGAGTGCTGTGTGTATATGGGAAAGGCATGTTCCTTAGCAGGCACAGTCCTGGTGTGGTGGAGCCTGCTGGTCGGTGAGCTGAGGTCCTTGTTTGGCTCCAGTGACAGCTGGATCAGCTGTGTCCAAACTCTCAGACATCTTTTCACAGATTATGTCCACCAAGCGTTCAAATGTCTGCTTCACATTTATGTTGTCTTTGGCGCTTGCTTCAAAAAATTCAAAACCTGAAAGATGAAAAGTTAAATAAGGCTTACAATGAAAAAGAATTAGCGGTGAGACACTTGTATGCTATTAAAAAGAGAGGCTGGTGATAAAATCAAGCACATAAATGGAAAGGAAGGCAAAATGGAAATATATGATCACCAAACTGAGCATTCTGTATAAAAATATTAGTTATGCCACTCAACTCCTTTGTTGAGCATTCATTTAGACCAAACTGGCAAAATGGCAGATTCTTCAGCTTTACAAAATAGGCGTCAAAATTAGAAAAATGAAAATTACCACCCTATTGTGTGGTACAACAATGTAGTCTTTGTTGGCCCCGTTGCTTTAAATGATTAATTAATAATGGTCAATGTACTTACCTAGGTGTTCTGCCAGTTGTCTTCCTCGCTCTGAAGACACTACCCGTTCATCTTCCATATCACACTTGTTACCGACCAGTAAAACCTGAGCATTATCCCAGGAATATGTCTTGATCTGAGTGGACCTGGTAAATTACAAAGATAAACTTACACACAATATACTGTATGAGGTTTGTCGACTTTAGCAAACTATAAATAGAAAAAAATTGGTATACATTATTTTCTTTTTAAATAGATATATAGAACAATACTTGTACTATCATAGAAGCCATTTCCATAATGATTATATTTGCAACAAGCATAATTTTGTCAGTTAAGGAAGTCTCTGCAGACACAGCAATGTAAAAAAATCATCACATGCCTGATGAAGGGGTCCTGCACTTTTCTGTGATGTGATTTTTCTACAATAAAGAAACCTTTGGATGGAGATCCATGGTGTGCTGGCGAATTTGTACACTTGCATGACATGTACATGATCCAGCTGGTAATCGCTTCAGCACCCACCCTTGAATAAGCCTTGTTTGCCAGGAAGGTGTGTGATAGGTAGATAGACAGATTTCTTATCCATCTCATGGTGACAGACTTTGAAGCAAAGTGTCCCTTGCAAGGTCCTGTGGACAAGACAAATAGGGAATCCATCTGTTTGAACCATTAGAGTCTACCTCAAAGCTATAGCTTTAATGTCCAGGCAATGAAGAGAGATTTCCTTGCATTAGGATGGTAGGACTATAGCCTCATTGAGGTCAAAGTGATACCACCCTGGGAAGAAAGGATAGTCTTGGGTGTAAGACAACCCCCGTCTTTGTGAAGTATGAGGAAGGGCTCCTTACAAGAGAGCCCCCAACTCAGACACGTCTGACAGATTTAGACTGCACTGAGAGGAGGCACCGATATACTGTCCTGAGAGGAGGCACTGATAGACTGCCTTGAGAGGAGGCACTGAGTGGATGCACTGAGTGGAGGCACTGATAGACTGCACTGAGAGGAGGCACTGAAAGGAGACGCTGAGGGGAGGCGCTGAGGGGAGGCGCTGAGGGGAGGCGCTGAGGGGAGGCGCTGAGGGGAGGCGCTGAGGGGAGGCACTGAGGGGAGGCACTGAGGGGAGGCACTGAGGGGAGGCTCTGAGAGGAGGCATTGAGGAGAGGCACCGAGAGGAGGCACTGAGGAGAGGCACTGAGGGGAGGCACTGAGTAGAGGCACTTAGGAGAGGCACTGAGGAGAGGGACTGAGGAGAGGCACTGAGAGGAGGCTCTGAGAGGAGGCTCTGAGAGGAGGCTCTGAGAGGAGGCACTGAGGAGAGGCACTGAGGAGAGGCACTGAGGAGAGGCACTGAGGAGAGGCACTGAGGAGAGGCACTGAGGAGAGGCACTGATGGCTGGGCATGCTGGCATGTGCAGGCAGGACTCACTTTTTTGCAGAGCCTCAGCAGTCATCTTCACGTGTGGCAGGCAGGGACATCCAAGGCATGCTGGAGAGCAGGAGGAGCCGGGAGGTGGGAGGACATAGTGCCTGCCCTGTCAGTCAGCCCTGGCCTATGAAACATCTTCCGCGATGGGCTGCATTGATAGCAGGACTTTGCCGTCGGCCTGACTGCTTCCCCTGTTGGTAATACAGTCCCACTCAACACGGCTACAGAAAGCCACCGGGGACGGTGTGTGTGCGGAAGGAACACGTACCCCCTGCCCGTGGTGCACGTACCCCCAGGGGTACGCGTACCATGGGTTGAGAAACCCTGGAATAGAGGACCCAGGGACAGCAGAAAGAGCCTGTTGGGAAGAGGCCGTGGTTGTCTGCTAGAAGTCTGTGTATGTCTGTGTACCAGATTCTTCTGGGTTAGTTGGGTTCAAGAAGATTGCTAGTGATGGGAGTGTAATCTCACTGCCTTGGCTAGAGGGAAGAACTAATAGGTACAAAGAACCAGCCTCTTGGCAATCCTGTCACTGGTATTTTTGACAAAGCAGGATTGCTAGTGGCAGATTTGCCGGTCTGACATCTACCTTAGGCTTGGCTTTGTTTTTTTCTTCTATAAAGTTTATTCGTTCAGTGAAGGAAGTACATACGTTGAACTCTGGAGTATCATTAAATGCAAAAATTCTAAAGCTTGGTGGAATATTTTTTTTTGTATTCTAGCTTATACAGTGTTAAACATATTATTACATGATAGCTGTTTGGTGGGTTGGTTATAGATGTCTGAAACAGAGTAATGAGGAATGTTCAGACCATGTAAAATATTCTTTTGTGAAGGAGATTCATTTTGGCTGATTGTCAGCCAAAAACATATCTATTTTGGGATATGACAAATGGGAACAAGAAAAACTGTATAGTCTTGCTCTAATGCATTTTGGCAAGCTACACATCTAATAAATTATCTTTATGTTAGAAGACAGTTTGGGAAACACTTTTTTTAGTCATACAGTATTGTGACATAGGACCTTTTAGTTCTTACTAGGTAATTTTATGCAGCTACCTTCAGGTTAATGGGGAAAAAGAAGGCTTTAGGGACATCTGCTTATATAATTCTGGCCACTCCCAGCTAGCTTCAGTTTTTTTGCTAGTGCCTATAGGTGATAGACCACTTCCCCCTACTGAGAGAATCTTACCTCTTCATATAGGTTTTTTTTTCTGACTGCTCTTCTGTCAAGATCCCCAGCTGCTCTAAAACCACTTTGACTCTTGCTGCAGCTTCCAGACTGGTTGACCTCTTGGCTGAGTCCTAGGGGACAGTACCCAGACCCAGCCAGACCAAAAAAGTGGGCCTGCCCCTAATGATGGAATGTGCTGGGTCCTGCTTGCGCCCGCAAGGTCCCCCTTCTCAAGGCACATGTACAGGCCCATCTGAAGTTTGATAGTGAACATCTAAATGATTCAGAGGAGGATTGGGAGAAAGTGCTATGGTCAGATGAGAACAAAATTGAGCTCTTTGGCATTAACTCGATTCACTGTTTTTCGATGAAGAAAAATTCTGACTGACTATGACCCTAAGAACACCATCCCTAGTGTCAAGCATGGAGGTGGAAATATTATGCTTTGGGGCTGTTTCTCTGCTAAAGGTACAGGCCGCTTTGAGGGGCCAATGGATAGACATTTGTTGTAAAATCTCAGATGAGAACCTTCTTCCCTCAGCCAGAACACTGAAGATGTGTCTTCCAGCATGACATTGACTCAAAACATTCCGCCAAGGCAAGGAGTGGCTCAAGAAGAAGCACATTGAGGTCATGGAGTGGCCTAGCCAGTCTCCAGACCTTAATCCTATAGAAAATGTATGGAGGGAGCTGAAACTTCGAATTGCCAAACTACAGCTAAGAAACCTTAAGGATTTAGAGAAGATCTGTAAAGAAGAGTGGACCTAAAATCTCTCCTGAGATGTGTGCAAACCTGGTAACCAAGTACAAGAAATGTCTTACCTCTGTGCCAACAAGGGTTTCTCCACCAAGCACCAAGTCATGTTTTGTTTGGGGATCAAATACTTATTTTACTCACTGAACTGCAACTCAGTTTATAGCATTTGTTTTATGTGTTTTTTTCTGGATTTTTTTGTTGATATTGTGTGTCTCTCATTTAAAATTCACCTATGATAAAAAAATTATAGACCCTTCATTATTTTGTAAGTGGGCAAATTTACAAAATCTGCAGGGGGTCAAATAATTATTTTTCCCACTGTGAGTCGGGTTTCGCAGCTATTTTTTTTTTAACAGATGATCCTGCCAGTAGCACACTTCTTGTCCTAGGGTGACTGTGTTCAATAACCTTACTGTATCTATGGAGGAGCAAAGATGTCACCCTAGGACAAGACTACAGAACACCTCCTACTCTCCAACATGGACCCCAGGTATCTTAAAGTCCTAAAAGATAGCAGGGAATAATGTAACCGATAGGAGTACAGGAAGTTCTGGAATGGGCAAAAGGATTTGTTTTGTTCATAAACGGGTAGAACAAATTGCTTTCAATGGTATATCTAACAGACCAAAGGGAACAAAGTTAGGGTTTCCATACACATTAAATTACTATAGTAACACTTCAGCTCTGTTATGCTGATCTCCAGGTTTCCTGTCACTTTATCCACCTGCATACCGGGCACTTAAACTCCCCTCCTGCCCAGACCTGTTTTCAGCTTTCAATCACAATTGCACAGTCATGCAACACAGTAACCAAATGAAATTTTTAGCATTTTTTTCACACAAATAAAATAACAAAAACCGGTTTAAATTTTGTTATAAAATTTTGCAAACAGTTAATTTTTTTCCTTCATTGATGTATACTGTTGGGCTGCACTGATGGGCACTGATAAGGCGGCACTGATAGGTGGCACTGAAGCACTGGTAGGTGACACTGAGAGGCAGCACTGCTAAGTGGCATGGATAGGTGGCACTGCTGGGCATTGATAGGTGGCATGGATATGCACAGGCAGGTGGCACTGGTGGGCACAGATGAGGTGGCTGTGTCCCTTCCTCTTCGGGTCCAATGTCCCTTTCACAGAAGCTGGTTATCGGCTTTTTTTTCTCCTCATGCCGTCAGCTGATCTGTGATCAGCCAAGTCTAATTGACTCAGTGATCACAGGGGGCGCGCAGGCAGCTCATGCATGGGAGAACGTCTATTGACGGCCTCCTGGCAAAGTAGGTCCATGCTGTAGCAGTCATTCGGCTATGGCGCAGACGCGAAGTGGTTAGTTTGTTCAGAACAAGCTGGTCCAAACAAATTATTTCCTTCACTAACTGCTGCATTGGCTCCAAGTGTCATACAGTACTGGGTTCCAGCTGTGAAACAGAGACTTCCCATCTCACATCTGGAATATCATCTAGTTGGTCTGCGTGGTTTGCTGGAACTTTGTTGAGTTAAGAGTTAAAAACCAAAGTTGAAAAGAGCAGATTATAAAAGAGGAGTCTTCTAGTCTGTAAGTAACATCTGAAATTTATTGTAAGTGATATTAATTTTGTAACTAACTGGTTAAATGTGTGCTAGCAAGGATCATGGTTTTGTGAAGTGCACAGTGTGCCACATGTATACAATGGAGCAATAGCTCTAGGATGGATACCGCTGCGACCGATGTGAGCGGGTTGCCCTTCTGGAAGTGCACATTAGAGATCTGGAGGAGCAAATTGCAAAACTGGGCAAATCTGACAACCTTAAAAAGGGGTCCTCTGCTCACAGAGAAGGTGGTTAATGGGGTTGAGGTGGAGGGGAAGTCAAAATTATCAGGTAGGAAGATGGGTTACTGTAGTCAGAGGGAGTGGTATGGGCTCGCAGAAAAGGAAGGCCGGCCCTGGGTTTGAGCACCCTAACAGATTTGTCAAGCTGGATGAAGATGTGGGGGTGGCAAGCTCAGAGGTGACAGCCCTAGATGTTACTGTTACCCTTAACAGCTGGGAGAACTGCCCATCTAGTAGGGTTGGTGAGGGTAGTGCAGGTAGGCCTAGACAATTGGTGCTAATAGGAGATTCTATAATCCCAAGGACTGATAGAATAATTTGTTGCCAGGAACGCCTCATCCAAATGGTTTGCGGTCTCCCTAGTGCCAGGGTTCGGCATGTGGTGGACTGGGTTGATAAATTACTGGGAGGGGCTGGGCATGACATAGCTGTCTTGGTCAATGTCGGAACCAATAACAGAATACAGGGAAGTGGAAGCTCCTTAATCAATTTGAAGAACTAGGCTGCAAGTTGAAGGGAAGGACCTCCAAGGTGATATTCTCTGAAATATTGCCTGTGCCATGTGCAACACAGGAAAGACGGGGAGATTAGAGAACTGAATGCATGGCTAAAGACCTGTTGTAAGTGGGAAGCATTTGGGTTTTTCGGCTTTCGCTGAGCCTTCATTGGGATACAACCTATATGCTAAACATGGTTTGCACCTAAATGGAAAGGGGTCTGCTGTGCTAGGGGAAAGGTTTATGGGACGGCTGAAGGAGTATTTAAAAGGGATTGTAAAGGCTTGTTTTTGTTTTAAAATAACAAACATCTTATACTTACCTCCTCTATGCAGTTAAATTTGCACAGAGCAGCCCAGGAGAGCAGATTAGAAAACTGAATGCATGGCTAAAGATCTGTTGTGTTGTAAGTGGGAAGGATTTGGGCTTTTCTTCTTGGGTCCCTCTTCTGCTCTCCTGGCCCCTCCCTCTGGTGAGTGCCCCCTCAGCTAGCAGCTTGCTACAGGGAGCACTCAAGCCGAGTCAGAGCTCCGTGTATCCATTCAGACACAGAGCCCCGACCCGGCCCCCTCTCTCCCGTTTGGCTGACTGATTTTGATTGACAGCCACGAGAGCCAATGGCACCGCTGCTGTGTTTCCGCCAATCAGGAGGAGTGTCTGGGACAGCTAAGCCACTCATGGACATCCCTGCAGAGCTAAGAGGCTCAGGTATGTAATTAGGGGGTGCTAGGGGGGCTGCTACACACAGAAGGTTTTTTTTTTATCTTAATGCATAGAATGCATTAAGATAAAAAATAACCTTCTGCCTTTACAACTCCTTTAAGCTAGGATTGAGGGAGGAGGGTAAATTAGATTATAAATGGGACAGGTAAGGGTCAGTACCTATTGGTGGGTGAAATGGGGAAAGAAGGGAGGAGGGCTATGGCAGGTGATCAGAAGGTCCCCCTGTTACAAACAACCATTGGAAATGGTACTATTTGCACTAAAATAAAAAAATATGCAAACTACGTGTGCAATGGATTAAAGTGTTTGTTCACCAATGCCAGAAGTCTGCCAAGCAAAATAGGTGAGGTGGAAGCTTTTGGGCACAAAAAGAGAACTATGATTTAATTGGTATTGCTGAATCTTGGCTTCATTTTTCACATGACTGGACTATTAATTTTCCTGGCTATGCTCTCTTTCGGAGAGACAGGGTAGAAAGGAAAGGTGGTGATGTCTGTCTCTATGTGAAAAGTGATCTCAAAGCGAGTGTGAATGAGGACCTAGTTGGTGAGGCTGAAGCATTATAGGTGGAACTGTACATGGGTGTGCATACTACAAACATAGTCATTGGAGTTTGTTATTGGCCACCCAGTGTTGGTAGAGAATTAGCTCCTTGCACAGATAGAAAGGGCTGGGACAATGATAATAATGGGGGATTTTTAACTGCACTGAAATTGACTGGAGTAATTGCACTGCAGGCACAGTTAAAAGGGCAAAGATGTATAAACCTATTACAAGACAATTTTACGGTCCAGTTCATAGAGGCCCAGACTAGGAATGATGCTTTAAAAAAAATGTGTTAAAACCCAAGCAATCACAAAGGATCAATTCAAAATTTGAATTACAAAATGTATTGATCAAAAATATTAACAAAATTCCAACCTCCACGACATAGATATTTTGAATTAGAATTGTGTTGTATTATTTTTGTAATTTATTTTTAATCAATACATTTTGTAATTCAAATTTTGAACTGTTCCTTTGTGATGATTGCTTGGGTTTTTACTAATTTTTTTATGTCTTGTTCCATGGGATGGCTCTTGGTAGCTACCAGCACATTTATTTATTTATATATTTATAGAAGTAAATTTGTCTACTTGGTTGCAGACTGCTAATCCTTGTTTTTTTGTGTAGGAATGATGCTCTGATGGACCTGGTAATCTCAAACTATGCAGAGTTTATTACTAATGTTCATAAAGAACATCTGGATAGCAGTGAACATAACATTTCATTTAATGTTAGCTGTAAGCAACAAACACATACTGGAAAGATAAAAACACTTCACTTTAAGAGAGCAAATTTTCCAAGGATGAGGGCTGCTCTCCAAGTCTTAGACTGGGAGGGAATATTGGCATTGATGAACGCAGAACAGAAATGGGAATTCTTCAAAAAGGATGTATGTGAACTCACTGCAAAGTATATTCCCATGGGCAAGAAGTTTAAAAGACTAAAAATAAAACCTATGTGGGTTCATGGCCAAAGTTAAAAAAGCTATAAGAAAAGAGCTTTTAAAAAATATAAAAATGAAAGAACACTATCATTATTTCAATTTTACAAAGAATATAACAGAAAGTCCCCAAATTATGCACAATGGCTCAAAATGGATATGGTCCAGAAATATTTAGACAGTATAAAGGTGAATAAAGCACCTGGACTGGATGGGCATACGCCTACGGATCCTAAAAGAATTGAGCTCTGTCATTGTAAAGCCATGGTTTCTAATTTTTAAGGATTCTTTAATGCCTGGAATATGCCACTGGATTGGCATAAGGCCAATGTGTTGCCTATATTTAAAAAGGGATCAAAGTCTTTACCATGTAACTATAGACCTGTTCGGTTAACTTCCATAGTTGGGAGAGTTTAACCGCGTAAATACCGCCCACCACATATACACTGCAGCAGGGTGGCTCTATTGCACGAAACAACATACCTGCTCACAAAAGGAGATTAAAGTGGATGTAAACCCGTTTCATGAAATTTGAGCTGGGCACATAGATCTGCAGTGTTTTGTTATCTCTCTTCAAAGCCCAGTGTCCTATAGCGGTGTCCTGCTGCGTTCTTCTGTTATCAACCTGCCAAGTATCCCATCACATATAATAAAATCAGCCAGAGTTTTGTGTTGGGGAGGTTGCTATAAATAGATTAGCACAGCTCTGAATGATACAATAAACGGAGCTGAAAGGCTATATCTCTGAGTAGAGGGGGTGTATGCCTTTCCTCCGATCAGCTGTCTTAGCTGTGAGTCCAGGCTTCACTGCACTGTTAACCAGGAAGAGAAAATCTGTTAACATGAAGAGCACTTTCTAAATCGTATATACAGTTGAAGACAGCAGACATACATGTAAAATGTATATAGGAAGATTTGTTTCAACTGAGGCAGTTCACTTCACTGGGTATATGGAGGGTTTACAGCCACTTTAACCTCCCTGGCGGTATTCCTGAGAGTGGCTTGGGGTGGAATTTCAGTACCATTAGCGGTAACCCCGAGCCACACTTGGGATTGCATCGCTGGATCCAGGCTGGGTTACTCACCTTGTTGACCCTGGATCCAGCGATGTCCCCCGCTGTGTCTGCGGGCTGTGTCCGCCGCCAGATGACTCTGTGATGCCAGGCTCCGTTCCCTGCGAGCGTCGTGTCGCACGGGGACGGAGACCGGCGGGAAATTCAAAAAGTGAAACACACACAGCACATACAGTACACTGTAATCTTACAGATTACATTACTGTATGAAATAATTTCACATCCCCTTTGTCCCTAGTGGTTTGCCCAGTGCCCTGCATGCTCCTTTATATTATATATGTCATTCTTTCTGCCTGGAAACTTGAGAATGTCCATGGCAACCATAAAGTGTCCCTTTACGTCAAAAGTGGTTTTTGATCAGCTAGAAAACACCGATAGTAAATAAGAATCATTTGCAGAATTGAGTGATACTAATTTTTGGGGAAATTTATCATCAAAAACTGAAAGGGACGACAGCAACAATTCTGCAACTGAGCAAATTTCAGTGTTTTTGGTTTGATTACATTATTGAATACATTTTATTACTATTACGTTATTATTTTTGATAATGATTTATAGTTTATTATATTATAGTTTATGATTTCAGGTTTCAAACTTTATCATACCCGGGATGTCTACTACACTCTGGTTTGGACAGATTTAAGTGAGTTATTCCTAAGAATTACAGGCCTACAATATAAAACGCCAAATTTCCCTGCAAAATAATGTACCGCTTTCAGCACCAAAAATTTGAAATAATCATACCGCCAGGGAGGTTAAGAGGGGATATGATCAACATGTATAACATATAACATAAGGGGTCCATATAGTAAACTTGGTATTGAGTTATTCAATTTAAGGTCATCACAGAGGACAAGGGGGGTACTGTTTATGTCTGGAGGAAAAGAGATTTAATCTCCATGAAAAGGCTTCTTCATAGTAAGAGCTGTGAAAATGTGGAATAGACTCCCTCTAGATTCTTTCCTAAATGTGCACAATATAACTGTATACTATTCTTTATAGGTAAAGTTGATCCAGCGAATATCTGTATCCAATTGCCTCTTGGGGGATCAGGGATTATTTTTCTCCCCTGCTGAAGCAAATTGGATCATGCCTTTCCGGAGTTTTTCACCTTCCTCTGGATCAACTGTGGGTATAGCATTGTAAACCCACCCCCCCCCCATACACACTTTTATTGGTTGAACTAGATGGACGTGTCTTTTTTTCAACCAGACTAACTATGTAGTGCTTTGGGACAATGCACACAGCTTCATATTTAGGAGCTGGGCTCCTGATAAAAAATAAAAATACTGTGTATGGACCATTTGTAACTCTGTATGCATGTAAATGTGTGTGCTAATGCCTACAGTGGTTAGCATAACGGTATGCTATGGAGCCTGGATAACATGCTTTGCTTAGACCTGTAAAAAAAAAAAAATATATGCATTACAGACCTGAACGCAGCTTATTTTGCGCCCGGGTGCATGAGTCCTTAAAGCGGAGGTCCGCCTAATACTAAAAAATTAAAAATTAAAAGTCAGCAGCTACACATACTGTAGTTGCTGATTTTTAATAATAGGACACTTACCTGTCTTGGAGTCCAGCGATGCCGGCACCCGCTGCCGATCTTCGGATCAGGTGCAGGCGTGTCCATTGCGGGTAAGGGAACCCAGCAGTGTAGCGTTACAGCCTTACGCCGGGCACCTTACTGCGCATGTGCGAGGCTCTGCTATTGGTCCGGCGGGCAGTAGCAGAGGGAGTCGGGCTGCTGACGTCAGCGGCTGCGGCCGCCAACCTGAGCTCCCGGATGTGTGGAAAAGGATACCTGTCTAATGACAGATGTCCTCTTCCCCCTCCCCTCGATAGGTGCCAAACGTGACACCTGGGGTGGGGGGGGGAATCCAACAAACAGAAGTTCCACTTTTGGGCGGAACTCCGCTTTAAATTTCCCTAAACTGACATCTTAATATTTAGACCTATTAAATTCAACCTTCTCCCAACAAGACATCCATAATGCACTAACTTTGCTACCTGAGGGTAAGTCTCCAGCTGGCGATGGTTTCTTTACGCATTTTATCAACACTTTAATTACATAATTAGCGTCCCAGGAAACCAACACTAAACACATGCTTCAAACTAATATTGTAATGCTACCAAAACCAGGGAATGAAGCAGACATTCCAAGGTAATTTTTTTCTTTCAAGTCATATTTGAATTTTTTATAGACTCCTACATATAATCAACAAATTATCTGTAGTCAGGTTGCTTTAATAAAAACAGACAAGCATAAGGGGAGACTAGATGAATAATCAATCCAATTCAACAAGCAAAGCTTCGCTGAGTGCCTCCTCTTCTTTGGCTGTGGAGAAGGCATTTCACAGGAGTCTAATGGCACAATAAAAGATTACCCATTTGTAAGGGTGTTATAATTGTTAATTATGGAACTCCTAGTTGAAACTAATCAAAACAACAGAAATACCATATAGACCAGCCTTTCTCAACCTTTGCAACACCGAGTAACCCTTAAAATAATTCTCCGGTCTCGGGGGAACCCCTGCTAAAAATTAAAAATCTACAACTCCTGATACATTAGTGTGCTGGTCAATGGGAAGAATGCTCCTTACACTTGTGGTCATTGGGAAGAATTATCCCCTTACAGATAGCTAAAATGATCAATTATGTCAATGGGAATTTGAGAAATTGACCATTGCTCAAGGAACCCCTTGCAACCTCTGGAGGAACCCTGGTTGAGAAACCCCGATATAGACATTAAAGTGTTTGTTAACCTAACCTAAAAAAAAAAAAAAAAGAGCTCCTATTCCTTTAACCACGTAAGGACCGGAAGGATTTCCCACATTAGGACCAGAGCACTTTTTGCGATTTGGCACTGCTTTGCTTTAACTGACAATTGCGCGGTCGTGCAACGTTGTACCCAAACAAAATTTTCATCCTTTTTTTTCCCACAAATAGAGCTTTCTTTTGGTGGTATTTGATCCCCTCTGCGTCATTTCTGATCACCGCTATAAACAAAAGAGCAGCGACAATTTTGCAAAAAAACCCAAATTTCTTACTTTTTGCTAAAATACAAATCCAAAAAAAAATAATAAAAAAACATTTTTTTCCATCGGTTTTGGCCGATTTATATTGTTCCTCATATTTTTGGTAAAAAAAAAAAAAAAAAAATCGCAATCAGCGTTTATTGATTGGTTTGCGCAAAAGTTGCCGCGTTTGCGGACGATGAGAATTCATTTCTGGGGTTTTTATTATTTTTTTTTTTTTTTTTTACTAGTAATGGCAGCAATCTGCGATTTTTAGCGGTACTGCGATATTGGGACGGACATGTCGGACCATTTTGACACTTTTTTGGGATCATTGGCATTTATACAGCGATTAGTGCTATAAAAATGCACCGATTACTGTGTAAATGACATTGGCAGTGAAGGGTTAACTTGCAGGGGGCGCTCTAAGGGTTAACTGTGTTCCCCGGGCGTGTTCTAACTGTGTGTGGGCTGACCTGGCTGGGGAAAGGGGATGATCACGGCTTCCATATACAGGAAGCCTGTGATCATCGCCCTTCCCCCTCTATGAGAACGTAGATCCATGTTTACATACACGGCCCTACCCGCTCCCTGGCCCCCCCCCGACACAGTGAGCGAGCGCGCTCACAGCACTAGTTATCGCAGCCGCCGTCATATGACGGCGGTTTGCGATAACGAGCCACTTTGTTGCTCTCAGACTGCGGTCGGCAAGTGGTTAAAGCTTGTGCTGTGTAATCTGCTCCCATCTAAACTTTAAAAAACCTGTCTGATCCTGCCACTTCCTGTGTACCCATCTCTGTGCTGACCACGATAATCAGGGCTGCTGAGCCCTGACTACAGTGGTGAGCATACGTCCCTCTGTCATCCACAGCTCTCCTCTCTCCCTCCCTGCCATCTCTGTGTTTGTGTCTCTGTCTCCATCCCCCCGCCATTATTACAAATGAAATAGTACAATGGTCACTGCCAGCCCCTCTATTAGAGCTAGGCATACCACACTGTATAAGTCTTTTATTAAAACAAGGCATGTAAATACCTTTTTAGAGCGATCTTCAGGCCGGTCACGTTACTCATGGTCGATCTCCAGGGCTACTGCGGGAAGGGCTGAGCGGCCATGTGACCTCCCCGGCTGACGTCAGAGGGAGATCTTGGCCCCTCCTGCAGTAGCCATGTATTGGAGGTGTACAGCGGTTGCAAGTCACATGACTGGCCTGAAGATCGCTCTAAAAAAGGTATTTACATGCCTCGTTTTAATAAAAGACATAAACAGTGGGGTATGCCTAGCTCTAATAGAGGGGCTGGCAGTGAATCACATATTTGCGTTAACAACCACTTTAAACTTAATGAAACAATAATTGGGGTTCTTTGCTGATGGTGGGTTTACAATGCTTACAAATCCCCTAAAGTTATTAAAGTGGTTGTAAAGCCGCTCCCACCCCCCCAAAAAAAAACCTGCAAAGCAAAAGGCATAATGAGCTGGTATGCTCATTATTAAACACTTACCTCAGAACTAAGCTGTTACAGCGGTCTCGGCACACCGCTCTGACCGGCGACATCGTTCTTCCGGGTCTGCGGCTCCGGCCAAACACAGCGTGGTCTCCCGCGCTGTGATTGGCGGAGCCGCACTGATGTCACTCCCGCGCATGCACACGGGAGCCTTCATTTACGGCACGAATACAGAAGAAACGGCACCCGGGGCTACCCTGGGTGCCGATTCTTCAGTGCGCATGTGCCGATGACGTCGGCACATGCAGATACAGGGGATATCTCCTAAACTGTACAGGTTTAGGAGATATTTCCTGGAACTACAGGTAAGTCTTATTGTAGGCTTACCTGTAGTTCAAAGTGGTTGTCATGGCTTGACAACCACTTTAACTGAAACACACTCACTGGCCACTTTATTAGGTACACCTGTTCAATTGCTTGGTAACAAAAATTGCTGATCAGCCAATCACATGGCAGCAACTCAATGCATTTACACATCTAACTGTGGTGAAGACAACTTGCTGAAGTTCAAACCGAGCATCGGAATGGGAAATGAAAGGGGATTTAAGTGACTTTGAGCATGGCGTGGTTGTTGGTGCCAGACGGACTGGTCTTAGTATTTAAAAAACTGCTCATCTACTGGGATTTTCATGCACAGCCATCTCTAAGGTTTACAAAGAATGGCCAGAAAAACAGAAGATATCGAGTGCCAGTTGTGTGGAGGAAAATGGGCAGACTGGTTCGAGATGATAGAAAGGCAACAGTAACTCAAATAACCACTCGTTACAACCAAGGTATCTAGAATACCATCTCTGAACGCGCAACACATCAAACCTTGAAGCAGATGGGCTGCAGCAGCAGAAGACCACACCAGGTGCCACTCCTGTCAGCTAAGAACAGGAAACTGAGGCTACAATTCACACAGGCCCCCTAAAAATGGGACAATAGAAAATTGGAAAAAACGTTGCCTGGTTTAGCGAGTGCCATTTTTATCTGAGACATTCAGATGATAGGGTCAGAATTTGGCATAAGCAACATGTAACAGCCTGCCTTGTATCAATGGTTCAGGCTGGAGGTGGTGGTGTAATGGTGGTGGGGGGGGGGATTTTTTTGGCACACTTTGGGCCCCTTAGTACCAAGTGAACATTGTTTAAATGCCAAATGCCCACCTGAGTGTTTTTGCTGACCATGTCCATCCCTTTATGACTACAGTGTACCCATCTTCTGATGGCTACTTCCAGCAGGATAATGCACCATGTCACAAAGCTCAAATCATCTCAAACTGCTTTCTTGAACATTACAATGAGTTCACTCACCAGATATTAATCCAATAGAGCACCTTTGGGATGTGGTGGAACGGGAGATTAGCATCATGGATGTGCAGCCGACAAATCTGCAACAACTGCCTGATGCTATCATATCAATATGAACACCTTGTTGAATCTATGCCACTAAGAATTAAGGCAGTTCTGAAGGCAAAAGGGGGTCCAACCTGGTACTAGCAAGGTGTACCTAGTAAAGTGGCTGGCGGGTGTAAATTAGCAACAGTTCATACTATGAGGTTACAGTGATTGTAAAGTCTTGTTTTTAAAAAAAAAAAAAAAAAAAAAATGTAATACTTCCCTCCTCTGCAGTTGGTTTTGCACAAAGCAGCCCGGATCCTCCTCTTCTCGGGACCCTCTTCTGTTCTCCTGGCCCCTCCTCCTATCGACTGCCCCCACAGCCAGCAGCTTACTATGGGGGTATCCGTGTATCCATTCAGACACGGAGCCCTGGCTCTGCCCCCTCACTCCCCTGATTAGCTAGCTGACATTGATTGACAGCCGCGGGAGCCAATGGAGCAGCTGCTGTGTCTCAGCCACTCAGGAGGAGAGTCCCGGGCGGCCAAGACACTCATGGGCATCGCTGGAGAAAGAGATGGGGCTCAGGTACGTAATTACGGGGTGCTGGGGAGGCTGCTACACACAGAAGTTATTTTATCTTAATGCATAGAATGCATTAAGATAAAAAAAACCTTCTGCCTTTACAACTCCTTTAACCGCTTAAGGACCGCCCCACGTACATTTACTGCAGCAGAGCAGCCCTTTAGCGCAAAATCACGTACCTGATTCTCGTCTTCGGCTCTCTGGCACCCGTGCCTCTGGAACCCCACTCTCGCTGTGATTGGACACAGCGGGAGCCAATCAGTGGGTCCGGCGGCCATGATGGCCAATGGGAACCTGACGATCGTTCGTAGACAGACCAGCAGTCTGCCTATGTAAACAAAGAAGGCCGCTGTTCTGCCAGAAAGAAAAATGGAGATCTCATGTTTCTGCTAAGCAGAAACATGGATCTCTGTTTTTCTTTAGTCAAAGCACTCCCACTACATTTAGAAAGCACACATTGGGAACACATTTAACTCGTTGATTGACCCTGTTAACCTCTTCCCTGCCTGTGCCATTTATACAGTGTCAGCGGAAGTGAGAGCTGGGTACCTGTCAAAATTAGGTACCCACTCCCCCCCCCCCCCCCAAAACAATTAGATGCCAAATGTGGCATGTAAGGGGGCGAGGAGTGCTTAAAGCGGAAGTTCCACTTTTGGGTGGAACTCCGCTTTAAAATGAAAGGAGGCAGACCTTTCATTTATTCGCCCAGCCTCGATTCAGAGAGCACCTACAGAGCTCCGAATGAGTATCCATCAATATGCTCACACTGGCAAGCGCTCATTGGTCAGCGCAACCACCCACGTGACTACACTGACCAAAGAGAATCTTCTGGCACCCCTTAGCAGAAGCCTCAAATGCTTCTCACTGGTCACCATGGCTGTAATGAGTGCTTGCCATTACAAACCCTATGGATCCTCAGTCCCGACCAGGTGGCTGGGATATTTGTAGTTAGTTCCTTTTTTATTTTTTTGTAAAAAGGTGAACTTTAAGCTAACCAAAAACATCCCTACTGGTAAACACACCCACTCTCATTTACTCAATACCACTAAAAAATTTGAATATGTGATTTGGAATTTTTTTTTGAAAAAGTAGGGCAGTTAAATGTATAGATATGTGACAGCTATACTGATGGTAAACTTGTGCTGTCCAGTTAATTACCTTCCAAATACAACATGCCTTTCAATGAGTTTTACTACTATCTATACAGGTTACGGGATGCATTCAAAATATTGGTAAAAAAAATATATGATTCCCTATGAATATAAAAACTTTTCAACAAGGTAAATCCAAATTTGCCAAATGTGTTGCTCTTGTTTTATATTAAGTATCAGAAAGGGGGAGAGGTGGGGGACTATAGCGAAAGCAGTGCCATCATCCCTGATTAACCATACAAAAAGGGGTTCCCCTCTAGGGTTGGGATTTCTAAGGCACACAATTATGTAGTCCTAGATACAAAAATAGTACAAACTTTTATTATAATAATCCATAGTTAAAAATGCACACACATAAAAACAAGAAAGCTTGGACATATCAACAGGTTTACAAAACCATTATGTTGAATCATACACATCAGCTACTTTTCAATGTGTATGATTCAACAAATGGTTTTGGCAAGCTGCTGGCCTCGGAGATGGACAGGGCACCTGTGCCTCCAGTGTGCTTGAAAATGCTGGGATTTGACATTGTTGTGCCAAACCACCGGTGTGCGTGAGGCCTTGCACATCACACGCTAACATTTGATGTTGAAGTTTTAATGTACACTTTAAAGGAAATGCATGCAGAAATCAAGATAATGAAAACGAGTGCAGAAATCTATAGCATAACAAAGGAAGCAACACATTCCAGCATATTTTAGTACTCACCAGTCCTGTACAGCATTAAATGATTCTTCATTGGTAATGTCATACATCAAAATAAAGCCCATGGCACCCCGGTAGTAGGCTGTGGTGATTGTTCTATATCTTTCCTGGCCCGCAGTGTCCTGGAAAAGAAACATTATGCATGTATGTTTAGAACATATGGATCGTTATTTGCGAAAAAAATTATGTTCATTCCACAGAAGACTAAATGGAGTAGAAATATAACAAAAGTGGAGCAGCCAATCAATTTCTAGCTTTCATTTTCTTTTCTTTTTTCTCAAACAAATGGTTTTTATTGAGCAAAAGAAATAAGGCATACAAGAACCAGAACACAATGGATATGCAAGACTGCCAGTAGTAACATTCAGGTGTTTAAAACAGAATACACCACACTATATGCAATAATCTACAGCTTGCCTACACAGTCAAACATTCTCACGAAAAAAAACAATTAAGTATTGTTGTTAAACCATTGTTATAGGGCCACCTACCTTAGAGTTCGATTCACAGCTATTGAAATATATGGGCCTAAAAAAGGGCTCTGGTAATGGCCTGTCTAAAAGTGTCCTCAACCGGAAGGTTATCGAATATACCCAACAGATAAAGTTTAGGGTCCTCTGGAATCTGAACCTGGAAGACCCAGTTAAGAGTGTCTATGACCTTCTTCCAGTATAAGTGCAACTTTGGGCACCTCCATAGGAAATGTATCAAATCTCCATGATCTCTACAGCATCTAGTGCAGGTGGGATCCGTTCACACTCCTATGCGAGCTAATCTGGCCAATGTATAATGTACCCTCATGACTATATAGAATTGTGGAAGGCGTTGAGCCACATTTAGTGATCACTGGGTAACAGATTGTAAAGTTTCTTCCCATTGTTCCTCCTCAAAGGCTCCAATATGCTTTTCCCATTGGGACACTTCTTTAAGAGGTGAATCCAGAAGAAAAGTATTCAGTAACATAGCATAACTACTTGAGATAAACCCTTTATAATTGGTGACATCAAACATATAGTTAAAGATAGGAGTAGGCTCTGGTTCCCATTGATCCACCCCATGTAGGGCCTTTATTGTATGTTGGACCTCTAGCTTTCGTGTTCAATGTGCAGCTGAAAATAGAAGCTGCTTGGTAGCCATACACAGCTGCTCCAGGTTTGATTTATTCTCCCCAATGCTTTGGTGAGCAAAAAGGTGACATGCTGTAATTCCACCTCTTCAGATCATGGACATTAGCTTCTTTTATATAAGCAGAGAGAAGTTTCCTATTTCGAATTACAGAAAAAATAACTGCAGGAAGAATGGGGAAAAAGGGGACGCCGGTCTTAAGGCTCCCCTTTCCTATGGGACTGTGGCGGTTAGGGGAGTTTCAAGGCTCCCCTGAGGGTGGGCAGGTGTTGGGGTTTCCAGGAACCCTCACCTGCATATCTCTCAGGGGTTGTGTTAACACGTGTGCAGGTGTCAAGGCTCCCCACTCACATGGAAT
>BLSH010365515.1:1250256-1268181 GCA_018402905.1 Glandirana rugosa
GCCCATAGGCCGCCGCTAGCTCAGGTGGGATGGACGAGGGTCAGGGGGGAGGGGCTTGTGTCACTCACACGCTCGCGCGGAGGCCGCCGCACGCGCACGAGTGCCACTCCCTATAGCGTCGGCGGCAGTATACTGCCGCCAAACACTATAGTTCGGTGAGACAGCGAACGTCAGTCGCCAGACGTTCACCAATTTCTCCTTGACGTCAGACGAGTGTATTAAACATTATTTTTGTAGAAACGGTAAGACGTCGAATGGAGGTTGGTTAAACGTATAATAAAATATATATGACACTAAGACATGAACGGTTTATACGACGTCTTTAGAGGGAGGTGATTCAGACGGACGTCGGTAAGGGGGGACTGGGAGCAGGTAGGGTGGACTCGATCGCCGCCGGATACCCGTGATGCCCCCCCCCCCCCCAGTGAATGAATGGAGGTCTGTGTAAGTAAACACGGATTTCTGTTCTGTTAGAGAGGGAAGGGCTGTGATCACAGGTTTCCTCTATATGTAAGCCGTGATCACTCCCTTCCTCCAGCCAGGCCAGCCCACGCACAGAACACGCCCAGGGAACACAGTTAACCCTTACAGCGCCCCCTCCAGGTTAACCCCTTCACTGCCAATGGCATTTACACAGTAATCAGTGCATTTTTATAGCACTGATCGCTGTATAAATGCCAATGGTCCCAAAAAAGTGTCAAAATGGTCCGACATGTCTGCTGCAATATCGCAGTACCACTAAAAATCGCAGATTGCCGCCAGTAAAATAAAAAATAAAAAAAAAATAAAAACCCCAGAAATTAATTCTCATCATCCATAAAGGTGGCAACTTTTGCTCAAACCAATCAATAAATGCTAATTGCGATTTTTTTAACCAACATTATGAGGAAGAATATAAATCGGCCAAAACCGATGGAAAATAATGTTTTTTTTATATATTTTTTTTGGATTTGTATTTTAACAAAAAGTAAGAAATTTGGGGTTTTTTTGCAAAATTGTCGCTCTTCTTTTGTTTATAGCGGCGATCAGAAATGACACAGAGGGGATCAAATACCACCAAAAGAAAGCTCTATTTGTGGGAAAAAAAGGATTTGGGTACAAAGTCACACGACCACGCAATTGTCAGTTAAAGCAATGCAGTGCCGAATCACAAAAAGTGCTCTGGTCCTAAAGTGGGAAATCCTTCCGGGGCTGAAGGGGTTAATTAGCTTCCTCCCCAGCCACAGCAGCCAGAGAAAGTGACATCTGAAACTAGAAGTGATGTAATGCACATTACATTTGTGCTCATCCTAGCTAGGGGAGATCAGAGAATGGATGGTTTGCTGGTCTTTCTCCATTCTACCCAGCAACACCCTCCATGTCTCAGGCCTGCAGGTGGGACAGCAAAGTCTAGAAAACATGGTGGGATTGTCTGCACTACAAGCAATTTAGAAGCTGTACAGCTTCTGCCTGTTGAACAAGCTGAAGTAAGAAGCTGATTGGCTACCATGCACAGATGCACCAGATTTTGCACTCTCCAGCTTTAGTAAATCCCCCTCTGTGTGTCAACCCCCCACCCCCCACCACTGCTGCTGGTGTATGACATACATAGTGGCAGTGAAAGAGTTGAACATGGCATAATACCATAAGTTGATGTTTGTTTTCAGTCCCTTCTTTCCGTTATTCCTGTGTTTGCAGCATAATGGGGAAAAAGGGGACGCCGGTCTTAAGGCTCCCCTTTTCCTATGGGACTGTGGCGGTTAGGGGAGTTTCAAGGCTCCCCTGAGGGTGGGCAGGTGTTGGGGTTTCCAGGAACCCTCACCTGCATATCTCTCAGGGGTTGTGTTAACACGTGTGCAGGTGTCAAGGCTCCCCACTCACATGGAATGACATGTGAGCACATGTCAGAACATGTGAGGGGTATCTGCTAGAAAACAGCTGATTGGTTATTTTAAATAAAGGAAAGGTCACATGACCTTTATGGAAGCTTCTGGAAGGTTTTTTGGGGCTATATAAAGGGGTTCCGGACCCCCGTTTTTCACTTGCCTCAGGAGGAATCTCTGTGGTGCTCACCCCCCCTCCCCCCCCAAAAAAAAAAAAAAAAAAAAGAAAGTATGTATATGTATATATATATATATATTAGACATGTATATATATATATATATATATATATATATGTTTAGAGCTTTGTTAGTCGCGGGCCGAATTATTGATTGGTTGGGTCACCTTCTTGAGAAGGGGATTGGTCTTTCAGCTTGAGTTTCAATAACTAAGCTGGCTAAGTTAAAGTCAATTTATGAAAAGTTATAGTTTGGGATAATTTAAAGTAATTGTTATGTATGGGGCTCGAGTCGTGGTGACTGAGCCTCTTTTATGGTAATGTGTTATGTATTGAAACGTTTAATAAAAGTGGAATTAAAATATAAAACCAATTAATAAAGATGGCCGCGGCCAATTTATATCCAATAGATGTTTGTGGTTTAATTATTGTGGTCAACAATACCGCCTACAGTACCCATGGACACAGTAGGCCAATGTCTGACTTGGCCGATTCATGTACATTTTTTTTCTGCATCTGAACTGCATTTCTGCCCCATTGAGGTCAACAGTAATACTAAAAACAGTTTGGAGAGTTAATTTGCCACGCCATTTTACATTTTTAAAGGGTTTTTATATATTTGGATTGTAAGAACTCTCTGACAATTTCTTTAGAATGTAGTCTTAACTGCATATATTTACAGGGAAAGAGTACAATCATTAAAGCGGAGTTCCACCTAAAAGCAGTTTGGGGGGGGGGGGGGTTTGACAGGTACTTCCTGTCCCACTTCCTGCTTCCATCGCTTGGCCGCCTAGGCAACTTCTCCTCTCCTCCTAGGCGACCTATCCCTCTCTGCAATCTTCTGGGAAGATTGCCTGGTCACTAGGAGAGCGCAGCGCAACTCGTGCATGCGCAGTGAGCGCCCGGCTATGAAGCCGCAAGCTATCACAGCTGGGTGCCCTCAGTAGTAACGATGGTGGGGAATAAGGCTTTGAGCGGCTGCATCGCTGGATCGTGGGACAGGCGAGTGTCTGTTTAATTTATTTTGTAGCTGCTAAATTTTTAAAAACTTACAAAACAGTGGAACTCCAATTTAAGGGCGTAGTGAGGTGGCCCAAAAGTAACCAAAAAAGCCTACCTATAAAATAATGTAAGATATACCATTACTTTATTACACAAGCTATTTATACGTCCTCCCTTCCGGCACAAAACCCAAAAAACAACGAACCCAGTCTCTGCTTATGAGAAAGTGGGCAGTCATGCAAAATCATTCTTTTTTGACCCCTTTAGCTGTCAGTACATCTAGAATCACTGCTGTATAGTACAGAAAGAGACATCATTTTACAAAGTCAGTAATGCCAACTTGACACACTGCTGTAATTAAATCTTAATAAGTGACCTAAATAACTTTTCATTAAAAACAGACTTCCACGTTAAAAAGGTTTTCTAGGTTAGGGTAAGATAAGTGTAACATTCAGGAAAGGACACGCTTCCACTCACAGTGCAGTAGTCTGCAGCCAACCTGATTGGGTCAATCCTGCAGAAATCTATTCAACTTTTGACAACGGTCCACCAGCAGTCTTGGACTTTTTTGAGACACAAGGGAGGCATTAACAGGTAAAAAATATGCATAAAATAAATTTTAATGCACAAATAAACTTATGGTAAAATTATTGTTGAAATGAATGGTCTGGGGACAGTCTCTAATATTTTTAGGTAGAGGATATCTTGTTTTGACAACATAATTTGGGGGGGGACTGCCTATGTCTAAGGGTCCTTTCACACGCACGGACCATTAAGGTCCGCCTATCAGTTTTTCAGTCGGACCTGAACAGACGCTCTATTGTCCTCTATGGAGCGATGGGTGGGTGCTAAACACAGACGGATGGAAACCCTATTTTCCATCCATCTGGCGGATCGGATGAATGCAGGCAGGCGGTATTTTGGGTGTAATTGGAAGCATGCATATGCTGTGTGTGAGAAAGAACTTCTTGTTATGACAAAAAAAATTAATAAAATCATTTCTTAATTTTCTCAAGAATTGTGGGAAAAAAGTACAACTTCAAAAAACTTGCCATGATAAATACCCTGGAATGTCTACTTTTCAAAAAGGGGTCATTTGGTGTGATCAATGTTGTACCATAGCTTGTAGACTCTATAACTTTCACACAGACCAAATAATATACACTTATTTGGGTTATTTTTACTAAAGATAGGTAGCAGTATAGGTTTTTGCCCAAATTTATGAACAAAAATTACTGATTTGCAAAATTTTATCATAGAAACTAAAAAAAAAAGTTTTTTTTTCAAAATGTTTGCACTTTTTTCACTTATGTCGCAAAAAATAAAAAACCCAGAGGTTATTAAATACCACCAAAGAAAGCTCTATTTGTGTGAAATAAATGATAAAATTTTGTTTGGGTGCAGTGTAGCATGAGAGAGTAATTGAGATTCAAAGTGTGAGAGCACTGAATGCTGAAAATTGGTCTGGGCAGGAAGGGGGGTATAAACGTCCGGTATTCAAGTGGTTAAGAACGATCTCCTTTAGAGCCTGGATGCTGGATGGAGAGTGATGCTCAACTGGTCTCTTCAGAATTCCCCATAAGTGTTTGATTGTGCTTAGATCAGGAGATGCACAGTACTTGGCCACTGAATCACTTTGGCCCTGTTGTTCTTCAGAAATGCAAGAGTGGCTTTAAATGTGTAGTTTGGATCATTGTCATGTTGGAAAAGTGCATGACGGCCAAGGGCACGGAGTGATGGTAGCATCTTCTCTTTTTTTTTTTTAAGTTGATTTAAACTTTTTTCTTTCCTTTACATAACAAAATGGATAACAGTACACATCCATATCTGACATTATGCCTCCATACAGTATTTCGGTATCAGTCATCATATAGTTTCAGTATTTTCTGCAAGAAGATTCATCTTTTTTTTCCCCCCAGATAGTGTACTCAGTTATATAACTTAAAACAATAAAACATAAAATAAACCCTCTATGGTGACCTTATTTTGGTACTTGACGGGATATGAATATCTTAATTATCCTGGTGGGGAGATCTCTCCTGGAGTGCAACTATCGAAACAGCTAAATTGTCTAAAACACTGACAGTTCTGTGCCTCTGAACAGTCCAGAGATTTTCTTTTTGACCATGTCGTTTATACCTCGATATCACTAGATATCGCGTTCATCCAACCAGACCACAATCTATCAAATTTCTTAGGGCAGCCCCTGGCTAGGTACGTTAGTTTGTACATTGGGAAGGCAATTATTGACTAGTTTGATCCAGGCCCCCACCCCAGGGGGGTCTGGATTCTTCCACTGGATTGCTATTGCCTTTTTGGCATAGAAGAACAAAATTCGGAGCAATGACTTTTGTGACAACCTAAGTTCCTCCTCCTCTAAATTACCCAACATACACCTAGTCGGATTGCAAATATTAGGGAGGGCCAGCTTCTCTTCAATAAAAGTGCACACATTACTCCAAAAATGTCTTACTCTTGGGCAGTCCCATACCATATGGAAAAAGTCTCCAGTAGCCCCCTGCATCTCTGGCATTCTGGGGATTAAAGTTTTCCCATCTTAAATAGTCTATGGGGCGTGTAATATATCCTGTGTAGATATTTTAGCTGGATCAGTTTGTCACCTGCTGCAATCACTCCAGTGAGCTGGGATCCCACCACCTCCTCCCAGGCCTCATCCTCCCAACTCCAAACCATCAGACCTACATTGTACAGGGTGGGCCATTTATATGGATACACCTTAATAAAATGGGAATGGTTGGTGATATTAACTTCCTGTTTGTGGCACATTAGTATATGTGAGGGGGGAAACTTTTCAAGATGGGTGGTGACCATGGCGGCCATTTTGAAGTCAGCCATTTTGAATCAAACGTTTGTTTTTTCAATAGGAAGAGGGTCATGTGACACATCAAACTTATTGGGAAATTCACAAGAAAAACAATGGTGTGCTTGGTTTTAACGTAACTTTATTCTTTCATGAGTTATTTACAAGTTTCTGACCACTTATAAAATGTGTTCAATGTGCTGCCCATTGTGTTGGATTGTCAATGCAACCCTCTTCTCTCACTCTTCACACACTGATAGCAACACCGCAGGAGAAATGCTGGCACAGGCTTCCAGTATTCGTAGGTTCAGGTGCTGCACATCTCGTATCTTCACAGCATAGACAATTGCCTTCAGATGACCCCAAAGATAAAAGTCTAAGGGGGTCAGATCGGGAGACCTTGGGGCCATTCAACTGGCCGACAACCAATCCACTTTCCAGGAAACTGTTCATCTAGGAATGCTCGGACCTGACACCCATAATGTGGTGGTGCACCATCTTGCTGGAACTATGATGTCGGTGATAGGGAATTGCTGGCCATCAAGTCGGCTTTGGAGGAATGGCGGTACCTCCTGGAAGGAGCAGCTCACCCGGTATTGGTTTTTACTGACCATAAAAACCATATGCTGTGAAGATACGAGATGTGCAGCACCTGAAACTACGGATACTGGAAGCCTGTGCTAGCATTTTTCCTGCGGTGTTGCTAACCATTCCCATTTTATTAAGGTGTATCCATATAAATGGCCCACCCTGTAGTTTAATTTTTTCCATTTGTGGTGAAGACCTTTTTATCAAGAGAGAGTAGTACCTAGAGATTAATTTTGTATGGTCTTCGTCCATCAATTCTTTCTCTAGCTGTGATGGGCTCAGCCGTACTCCTTTTAATCCATAATGCACTTCCACTGCATGGGCCCATTTTTCTGGACTGTCATTTTTTTCAAATTTTTTTTTTTTTTTTTGCATTTTACTGTAAATATGAGATGTAAGGTCTTTTTGACACCAGATCTCATATTTAAGAGGCCCTGGCATGCTTTTTTCTATTACAAGGAATGTTTACATTTCTTGTGATAGGAATAAAAGTGATCAAAACTTTTTTTTTTTTTTTTTTTAAAGAACGGTGTAAAAATAAAGTAAAAAGCAAAATAATTTAAAAAAATAATTTAAAAGCACTCCGTCCCACTGAGCTCGCGCGCAGAAGCGAATGCATACGCAAGTCCCGCCCCCACATATAAAAACGGTGTTCAAACCACACATGTGAGGTATCGCCGCAACCGCTAGAGCGAGAGCAATAATTCTAGCACTGGACCTCCTCTAACTCAAAACTGCTAACCTGTAGAATATTTTAAACATCGCCAATGGAGATTTTTAAGTTGCAAAGTTTGTTGCCATTCCGCGAGCAGGCACAATTTTGAAGCATGTTTTCCTATTTTTGAACTAAAAAAAACGGAATTTATTTTAAAAAATGCACGCTTTGAAGACCGCTGCGCAAATATGGTGTGACAACGTTTTGCAATGACTGCCATTTTATTCTCTAGGGTGTTAGAAAAAAAAATATAATGTTTCGGGGTTCTAAGTAATTTTATAGCAAAATAAACTGTTTTTAACTCGTAAACACCGAACCCAAAAAACAGGCTCGGTATGGAAGTGGTTAAGCTGGAAATAGACGAGATGTGTGGATGAAACTCCCAATTCCATTTTAAAGGTGGGGAAGGTTTTAAACTCTTCTCCACTAAACAAATGATGTGCATATTTAAGGTCGAACCCGATCCAGCATTGAAACTTAACTTATTTAACTCAAGTTGGGGTTATACCAGAGAGGGCATTGGGAGAATTATTCAGGGATGTTCCATTTAATTTTGTATTGCACATATGAAAGACTTTATAGGAGAGTTTTAGGATTCCTGCCCCCCCCCCCCATACCGGATACGGTCCTTTCCTATAAATTTATTAAAGCCTCATATGACTCCATTAATTCTGCCTGGGTAGTAACCGCTGCGTACGGCAAGTCCGGAAAGAACCATGCATGGATATGCATCAGCTGAGCTGCTAAGTAGTAGCTATGCAAATCAGGTAGCGCCAGTCCTCCCCCCTGCATGGGCAGTTTTAAGGTATCCAAAAGATATTCTCACAGGGCCGGACCCCCACAAAAAGGATGAGAGCAGCGTGTCAATTTCGGAAAACAGTTTTTAGGTATATATACCAGAGCCTGCCAGAATAAATATAGAAACAGGGGCAGATATATCATTTTGAGGATATTAACCCTCCCCAACAAGTTAAGAGGCAACTTGGACCATGTACCTAGCGTTTGTTTAAGTCTCTGTATCAGTGGAGAAATATTACTCTTTACATACTCTCCCACTGGTTGCTGCACCTCTACCCCTAGATATCTAAATTTATCTACCACCTGTAGAGTAATAGACAAGTCCAGATCTGGTTTATACTGTGGGTCAAAAGGGAAGATAACGGATTTGCTCCAGTTAACTTTGAATCCGGAGAAACAGTGGGAGATGAGTTCTAGTGCATTTTTCAAAGAGGCATCTGCCACACAGGAGCATATCGTCCACGTAGAGGGATGTTTTCTCCTCCAGCATACCGATTCTGCAACCCTGGATAGATCCCTTCTGGCACAACATTTCTGCCAAGGGCCCTATTGCCAGGGCAAACAGCAGGGGCGAAAATGGGCACCCCTGGCGGATTGTAAAGGGCTCCGTGATGGGATTATTTATTCTTAGACGGGCCATGGGTTGGGCATATAACAACTCAACCCATTTGATAAACATTGGGCCGAATCCAAATCGTTCCAAGACCATAAATAGGTAAGGTCATTCGAAGGCCTTATGTGTATCAAGAGATACCACTAGTCGCGTATCAGGAGGGTCCAATGGGACCTGCAAATTAGCAAACAGTCTCCGTAAATTAATAGCCGTGGAACGACCCGGTATAAATCCAGTCTGATCTGGATTATTTTAGCAATCACTGTATTTGAAAGTTTAGCCAGCACTTTGGCCAAGATTTTGGCATCAACGTTAATCAGTGATATAGGTCTGTAGGAATCACAATATCTAAGGTCCTTGTTCAGCTTTGGTATCAACACTATCAGCGCCTCCCTTAGTGAAGACGGTAGGATGCCTTGCTCCAGAGCCTCAGAGTGCATTGCTAACAATTTGGGAGATAGGTATTCTGAGTATGTACGATACCACTCTATAGAAAAGCCCATCAAGCACTGGGGTTTTATTCACTGCAAACGTAGATATAGCCCTGTCTAACTAGTCTACTGTTATGGGGGAGTCTAGAAAGACAGCTTCTTCCTCAGACAGGCCTTTTAGTGGGACATTGGCTAAATAATGGGCTACTTCTTCCTCTGTATGTGTGATGTTGGAGGTATATAAATCAGCATAGAACCTACTAAAAGGTATCAGTTATCTCCTCCCTTTTAGTATGACATTTCAAGTTAACATCATATATACCAGAGGATCGAGATAGGTGTATAATCCGCTCGGGAGAGATATGCCAGAATTTTACGGTTCTTGTCCCCATATTCAAATAAACGCTGTTTCTGATTTTTTTTTTGGGGGGGGGGGGGGGGGTTCTCAAGCAGGATTAAATCTAGTAGTTTAGCACCATCTCTCCAAGCCCATAGTTCGCTGAGTATGGGTTTTTAATGTATTCTAGCTCTGCAGCAGTGACTGCCTGTTCCTGCGTGTCCACCTTCCATGCCCTATCCTCTCTCAGCCTTCTAATCACCCCTGCTACAGAACTTCTTAGCGTGGCCTTGAAGGCCTCCCATGCCACCCCTTTAATAACACCCTCCACATTTACAGACCAATAGTGGTAAATCTGCTTGGCTGCCATGAGAAAGAAGGTCTCCTCCGTTAGCCATAGTGGACTCAACCTCCATACCCAATACCCCTCCCAGGATGAGAGACTAAACCTCAAAAGCATTGGTGAATGATCAGAGATTGCTCTAGGCAAATATTTAACATCCACCACTCTGGGAAGCAACTCCGGGGAAACTACACACATATCTATTCTAGAGAGTGTCTGATAGGTTGCTGAATAACAGGAGTATTCTCGGGTCTCCGGGTTTCTCCACCTCAAACAATCCACCAGATTATATTTGTCCATTCAGGAAGATAAGAATCTTCTCTTTCAATATAGAGCAGTATATATGTTAATTCATGACACCATCAATGAAATGCAGCTCCCCAACACACACCAGCAGCACTCATGCAGCCCCATAGAAGGACACTGCCACCACCATGTTCCACTGTAGGCACCATGCGTTTTTCTTTGTACTCTTCACCTTTGCAATGCCATAGAGTTTTGAAGCCATCAGATCCAAAAGCGTTTATCTTGGTCTCATCACTCCAGAGTACAGAGTCCCAATAGTCATCATATTTTTCAGCATGGGCCCTAGCAAATTCTAGGCAGGCTTTAGGAGTGTCTTCCTTCGTAGACAACACTCATGCATACAATTCCTCTGCAGTGTACACAGTTATTGTGTCATGGGAAACAATCACCCCAGTTTGATTTTCTACTTCTTTAGTTAACTGCAGTGAACTTGCATGGCAATTGTTTTCAACCAGGGGTGGCCCGTCCATTAAGGGCGCATGGGTGCCGCCCCCTCTATCCCCGCCACCCCCTTATGCTAATTGATAGATTCATGGCCGTCGCCGCCACCCCCTGTTCATGCGGCCAGCCCCTTCAGGACACCAGCTGTATGAATTACTGTAGCAGGGCGTTTTATTGAAGCACCTGATTACAGCCATAGGCTCCAATAGGCTTCAAAATAGAGTGGCTCGTGGCGCAGAGCATGGCACCGCGGGCCCACTTGTGTGTTCCAAAAGCAAATGAATATTTGCTTCTCTAACACTGAATCACCTCTCAGCCAAATCGGGAAGCGCTGGTATGTTACCGGTTTCCCGATTGGCTGAATTGTCACGCTATCCTATTGGACGCCTTTTTCAGAGGAGGAAGGGGTTTAGCTCCCACTTGTCAGACACCGCTCACTGCCTGCCCGGCTCGCTTCCTAGATGGAGTAAGTGCGGGACTTTGATGTCCCGACTACCCTGGGGGGATCTGCTAGGGGGGGGGGATCTTTTGTCAGTGCCGCGAGCCCCGCGGTGGGGGGGCTGTATACTCTACCTGGCGATGCCGTATATACCCCTACCTGGCGATGCCGTATATTCCCCTATCTGGCGATGCCGTATATTCCCCTACCTGGAAACGCCGTATATACCCCTACCTGGCAACGCCGTATATACCCCTACCTGGCAACGCCGTATATACCCCTACCTGGCAACGCCGTATATACCCCTACCCTATCTGGCAACGCCGTATATACCCCTATCTGGCAACGCCGTATATACCCCTATCTGGCAACGCCGTATATACCCCTATCTGGCAACGCCGTATATACCCCTATCTGGCGATGCTGGGCTGTATACTCCTGACACAATGGGTGGAATCTTTAAGGGGTGGGGCTTATAAGACGTGGGATGGTTCAAAAAGGAAGGCGGGGTCTGGCGCCCACCCATCCTAAAATTTCACCAGCCGCCACTGTTTTCAACCCTTGTCAGATGGCGCTCCTATCAAGGTGTTAACTTCCATGGACTGTCTGGACGTTTCTGTGGGATGGGATAGTGGGATAGTTGCAGTTCCATGTTTATTAAAATTTTTGCATCACTTTTACTACAGTATTCTGACTGATTAGTAAAGCTTTGTAGCCTTCGCCTTTCTCGTGTAAAGAAATTATTTTCTCTCCAGGCCTTGGGACATTTCCATATGGTGCCATTGCTGACAGCATGAAATGGGAAGGGGTTTTCTTTGCTCAGTAACGCCCTTTTATAATCAACTGCCTGCTGGACATCTGTTTAACAAATAGACTAAGCTGTAGTTGAATTCTTGTTAATTAGGATTTTTCTGCCTAAGAGTCTTTTCACGCGAGTGGACTGTTCAGGTCCGCCTGTCAGTCTTTTTAAGCGGACCTGAACGGACGGTCCATTGTCCTCTATGGAGCGGCGGATGTCAGCGGTGACATGTCCGCTGACATCCAATCCGCTCCGATCCGCTAAATACAGACAAATGGAAACCCTATTTTCCATCCATCGGGTGGATTGGATGAACATGGACATCCGATCGCCCATAGAGGAGAGTGGAGCTCTGACAGGTCAGTTTCTGCATGGAGTGCAGAGACTGTCCTGTCATACGCCGGCTCAGAGGCAATCAACGCATGGATCCCCGCTGAGCAGCAGAGCCCGTCCACTCGTGTGAAAGGGCCCTAAAAGTTGAGCTTTGCTCCTAAGACTTTCATTGGGGTGTATTCATTTTTGCAACATGGTCTTTAATGAATTTGTTAGAAAAAAAATACTTTTTTGTGTGTGCAAATTAACAAATCTTGGTTGCAATCAATGGCCCGCATTTGTGGGAGTATTTTGCAGTGTAGTGTCCCATGTAATTGCACATGTTTGGAAGTAAACGCTATTGCATCTCTCTATATATACACATACACACACACTTTCCTCTGTGTGAAGACATGCACGTTTTGACACAAGCCAACTATATTCTACATAACAAAAGGATAGCGAATTACAATTTGCCATGTTAATTTTATGCAAGGTCACCTTGATATTTTGGCAGCAGCCTGTTTATCTAATTAAGCATTTCAAAGGGTGCATGGTTTACATATTTAAAGGAGAAGTCCAGCCAAAGCTTGTTTGGCTGTATTTCTCCTATGTATCACAGGAGTGCAATGCGATTTGCACTCCTATGACCCGTTTTCAGCAGAGAGCAGGCTTTAGTCCACGCTCTGCTGACGTCACCAATGTCAGTTCAGGCACTGCGTCATCCCAACCACGGAGTCTAGATGCGCCAGGTGCCTGGACTGACACCCAGTGAGCCGCTGAGATGGCCGATCTGCTCCTCCACAGCTCAGCGCTCCAGTGAGCGAGGAGGGAGAAGAGCAGAGAGCTGCGAATGGTAGCCTACAGCTCTCCGCTCACGGAGCTCTGAAAACCGAGTGATCGGCGGTGTTTGATCGCTCAGTTCTCAGTGCAGAGGCGCCGGGGGACTGATGCAGCATACACCTAGGTAAGTATGATGGGGGGGAACCTTTACTTCTCTTTTAAGTGTGAGTTGACCATTCAAGAAGTATATATTGATAGGAATTAGACTCAAGCGGGTATTCATGGGAAATGGTGACTTGTTTACCTGGTAAATACTTTAAAAAGGTTATTGCCAGTAATTATTACAGGTCATTTCATCTTAATTAACAACAAGATTAAAAAGCGTTTGGTCAACCAATCAGAAACCCCTCCAGTGTCAAACACTGGTATTTCAGGTGAGGTTTTTAGCTGTTAAAGGAGGCATTCATGCATTCATCAATATAGAAGCACAGGTATAGCTCATAACACACATTATTGCACGTAAGAAAGCTACCTAGGTGCATATTATAGATTGGATATGTTATGCTGAATTGTAGGGTCTCTAAGCTTGCTACGACATGGGACGAATGGAACTCTGAAGGCTGCTGTTCATTGTAACATTTACAAATACTTTGCTGGACTTTGTCAACTCTTGCAAGTATCTTGTGGACTTTGTTCTCTGCTGCATTCACACAGTGGTGACCCGACTTCAGCTTGACTTTGCTAGGCGATTGACTTCAGGCAGCTTACAACACAACAAGGGACTTTGCCTGTGGCCAATCAGAGAAGGGAGGGAGCTGTCCCAAATAAATTCTATTCTTTTCCCTGTAAAGTCGCTTGCATTAAGATGGGGATCTGACTTGGAGGCGACTTCTATTGAATTCTATGGCCACAAGTTGGATAGAAGTCGCCTCCAAGTAGTGCAGGAACCTTTTTTGAAGTTGGAGCGACTTCAGTAGTGTACATTAAGACCGCTCCCATTCACTTCAATGGGATTTCACTTTTCAATCGACTTGGTGCGACTTGAGGCGACTCAAGTCGGAGAGCAAGTCGCCCCTGTGTGAATGGGCACAAAATTCATCTCTCTGGATGAGCCAAGTTGCTGTGGGGATAATTCACTTTTTGGATAGAGGAATTTTGCACTCTATACCGGCTAGCAAACTCTGACTCAACAACAATAATTTTAACAATTATCATCACTCCTCATCGTTCATCCCTACTATATAACAAAAGTCAGTCCCTTCCCTCAAGATCACATTTCTGATTCAGCTATTATTAGTAAATGCACATTTTTAGGCCATTCATTAATATTTATATACAGCATTTTTTAGTGGGTAAGATGTGTGTAAGAGCAGTGTGGGGTATAGACTTGGGCTCCGTTCACATCTAGGCGTATAGAGGCAACAATCACGGTAAAAACACCCAAACAGGGACGCCCGTCGCCCAAAAGAAGCTGATGTTCAGGCATTTTTACTGCGATTGTTGCCCGACAAATCGTGGGAAAATCGTGCCGCGTTTGGGGTGCTACTGGAGTTGACAGGGAACACCCGGGCAACCCCGCGATTTGCTGCTATTGTGAATCGTGGGCGGAATCACTGCACGGGACGCAGAGATGTGAATGGAGCCTTAAGGTAGTATGTGCCAGAAAAAAAGAGTTAGGTACCTGGTAAACTCTATTTCTAAGACATCTTCCAGGGCAGCATCCGAGAGATAGGCTCCTCCTCCCTAAAACAGGAAACACATTAGTCCACCATTATAAAAAGATTAGCCTCACCTGTATGCCTCAGTCATAAACAAGCACCGAAGGACTACCAGTAAGCGATCGCGTCCCTTTATATAACCTGAGAAAAAAAACCCCAGGGTGGGAACTAGCTCTGCCCAGAAAGACATCTTAGGAAAAGAGTTTACCAGGTACCCAACTCTCAAATTTCTCGAATCGTCTTCCAGGGCAGCATCAAGCAATACTTACTAGGGTGGGGATAAGAACTGTAGCACCTTGCGCCTGAAGGCCTGGTCCTGACTGGACAGTCGATCAATATGGTAGTGCTTTACGAAAGTACCGAAGCTCGACCATGTCGCTGCCCTGCAGATCTGTTCAGGAAAGGCTCCCGTCTTTTCTGCAGCCGAGGTGGCCCAGGCTCTAGTTGAATGTGCCTTGACTCCCGCAGGTCCCTTGAGTTCTTGTACTTTATATGCCATGTGAATGGCCATTCTGATCCATCTGCTTATGGTGCTCTTGGATGCTTGCTTACCCCTGTTTATACCAGTGTGGAGGACAAACAAAGATGTGGTCTTCCGCCAGTCTTTGGTCTCTTCCAAGTATGCAATGAGCGTTTTCCTTACGTCCAGTTTGTCATAGATCTCCCTTTCTCTGCTGGCCAAGGATGTCGGCAGGGAAGGTATGACTACTCTGAGATCTGTAGAAGCTAGACGGTACTTTAGGCAGAAAAGCGGGATCTGGGGAAAGTATAATCTTATCCGGATATATTTCACCATAGGGTGCTAGTATTGACAAAGCATGAATTTCGCTGACCCTCCTGGTAGAAACCAGGGCTACTAAAAGTGCCGTTTTTAGAGTGAGATGTTTATCTCCCATCTCCTTCAGCGGTTCGAAAGGTGATGAGAGAAATCCTTTTAGGACTATGCCCAAATCCCACTTCGGGCCCCGCTTAATTTCACTGGCCTGGATCTCTTCAGAGAGAAAAGAAACCTCTTGATCAGTGGGTCTTCTGCTAACTTGAGGTCTGTGAGAGAAGATAGGGCCGCTATCTGTACCTTCAGGGTGCTTGTTGCTATGCCTTTATCTGCCCCTTCTTGCAGGAAATCCAACAATGAATTCCCTATCCGAGTCTCCTCTGGCCTTGTGCCGGGATGTTCATTTTTTCCTCACTTTTTCATATATGGCCCTGGTGACCGGGTTCCTGCTTGCCAAAATGGTGTCAATAACTTTATCCAATAACCGCTTCCCTTGCAGCCTCACCCTCTCAGGAAACAAGCTGAGAGCTTGAAAATTTTGTGGTTTGGGTGATTGACTGGACCCTGACTTAGTAGGTCCAGCCAATCTGGCAGGGTTAGTCGCGGCTTCGTGCTGAGGGTCGTCAGATGGCTGAACCACGCTCTTTGTGGTCAGAAGGGGGCAATAAGAATGACTGTGGCTTTCTCCTTCTTGATTTTTTGTAACACCCTGGGAAGCAGAGCAGTTGGAGGGAGTGCATATGGAATGGTTGAAAGCGTCTACCCCGCTGCTGCCATCTAGAGGTTCCAGAGAGAAAAATTTCGGGGAGTCTTGTGTTTGTCTTTGATGCAAACAGGTCTATTTCTGGAGTCCCCCATGCCCCCATAATCCATGAGAAGACTTCCTGGTGTAACATCCATTCTGTCTGTCTCACGGTTTTCCTGCTTAGGAAATCCGCTAGGATATTGCTTGTGCCCTTTAGATGGATAGCCGAGATCGAAAGGATGTTTGTCTCTGCCCATAACAGGATAGACTCTGTTATTGTCATCAATTGCGGAGACCTTGTCCCCCCTTGTCGGTTTAAATAGGCCACAGTCGTGGTGTTGTCTGACTGGATACACACATCTTTCCCTAGGATGGCCAGTTGGAATGGCAATAGTGCTTCCTGCACTGCTCTTAGTTCCCTCGTGTTTGACGAGGCTTTGGACCTTTTGTGGTCGCATACCCCTTGAGCACAGAGACCCTCCGTGTGAGCTCCCCAGCCCTGGGAGCTGGCATCCGTGGTAATCTGTACTGGGTTGGTTTGCGCCCATCTGCACCCCTCTATGTAACGGAGTGGATCTAGCCAACAGTACAGGGACTCCTTGATCGAACGTAGTATCCGGATACTTTCGTCCAAAGTCGATGTGTCGCCATTCCATAGTGCCAGGATGTGATTCTGGAGAGGCCACATGTGGATTTGTGCCCACGTGATGGCCGGTATCAAGGCTGACATTAGACCCAGAACCGCCATACCTCTCCTGATGGTTATCTGTTCGATTTTTATGAGAAACGCTACAGGCCTCGTGATCTTTTCTATTTTGTCCTCTGTCAAAAATACTTTTGTTTGCTTTGAATCCAGTATGTAACCTAAGTAGGTTACTTTTTGACTGGGGTCGAGCTTAGATTTTTCCTTGTTGATCATCCACCCTAGTCCCTGCAAGTAGGATATTCTCGTCTGGATGTTGGCTTCCAGGGATGCTGCTGACTCTGAACAAAATAGAAGGTTGTCCAGGTATGGGATTACCCCTATGCCTTTTAGCCTTAGGTCCCTCAAGGCCTCTGCCATGATCTTTCAGAAGATCCTTGGAGCAGAGGAGATTCCAAAGGGCAGGGTGGTGTATTGAAGGTGCAGCGTGGCTGCTGGCCCCTCTATAGCAAACCGTAAGAACTTTTGGTGAGAACTCATTATAGGTACGTGCAGGTAAGCATCCTGGAGATCTATCGTGACCATGAACATTCCTTCCAAAAAGGATATTCCTGACGGAGTACATGGACTCCATGCTGAATTTCTTGTATGTTATGTATTTGTTGAAGTTCTTGAGGTTCAAGATGAGCCTTAGCTTCCCTGACTGTTTCTTTCTGGGGAATAAGTGAGAATAGACTCCTGTTCCTTCTTCCCCTTGTGGCACGTAACACACCAACTTTTGCATTATTAGTTCCTGAATGGCGTCCAGAAAAGCATTTGCTTCGTCTTTCTCTTTTGGCATAATGGTCACTAGGCATTTTGTAGGAGGGAGTCTGGTGAGCTCCAACGCATAGCCTTCTGTTATCGTGCGTAGTACGAAACCATTTGTCGTAATCTTTTCCCATGCTGCAGAGAACCTTGCCAGCCTGCCCCCTACTTGTCGATTGTCATTGAGATTTATTCTTCTGACTTGAGGGTTTGAGGATGAAGTCCCCCTTTCCCTTCCTACTCCTTTGCCAATTCTGCTGACCCCTATCCTGCTTCCAGCCAGTGTTTCTTCGCCCCGTCTATCAAATTTCCTGGACTGACGAAAAGGGGATTTGCCCCGTTTCTTCTTAGATTGAGGAAACCCTTTGTTTTTAGCAGCTGTTTTGTCGAGAACCGACTCCAGCTCGGCCCCAAATAGCAGATCCCCCGAAAAAGGGATCCCACATAACCTGATTTTGGAGGCGACATCTC
>BLSH010365515.1:1283054-1299949 GCA_018402905.1 Glandirana rugosa
AAGTATATGAAAATGACTAAACCTTATGTCACGAACACCTACATGCTAGACACGTTAAAAAATACCTACAATCGCGACGATACGTAAATTGATACAAAATTGTACACAATACGTAAACACTCAGATTCCATTATATACAAAAATATTTTTTAACCGTATCGTTAAACGGGTCACTTGAGGGATACTAAGAAACACGGTATACACCGGTTTACGTCATAAAAGAAAAAAATTTATTTACTTTTTGTAAGTTGGTCGTGTCCTTTATTGGATTATTGTAATCGCAAAAAACCCCCCAAAAAACGGGATAAGCGTGTCTTATTTAACAGATTGTTAATAGAAATGTTTCAATGGTAAACCTAAACAGTAATGACAATTTATGCACATTCTGATCGCTTCCTATAAAATCTGTGTATTTTATGAAAAAAAAAAAAATACATAGCAATTCACCCAGCATGCATGTTTATTTATTCTGTGCGAATAGGGCAAAAAACCCCCCAAAAAACGCTAATGTTATTAGGTTATTTCCTGTGCTGGTTGAATGTTTTTCATTTATTTAAAAAAAGAAAATACTGCATTTGGCCACATATGGCACAAAGAATCATAGGGAGTTCACTGGGCAAATTGCTATGCCAATTTTTTATAAAAACATATATTACCTTAGACTCACAAATGCATAACACATGTTAAAACATAGTTAAATGCATAGCAGCGCTAACATCCATAAAAAATTGCACAGATCGTACATCCACAAGCACTGTATTCCAAATCAGTAAAAGTATATGAACATAAAAATAATAACAATAACGAATGGTTTTAAGAGTCCATGTGTAGCATCTATGGTGGAGTCTTCATATAATGTGCACCATCACCACACCCCGTGAGAGTTCTGGGGTTTCCCCCTATTTGGAGAGACTCACCAAATGATAGGTAAATACACGCCCCAACATTAATCTCTCTTCAACTGCTCCACCTCTCAATGCACCAAAATAAACAGAGCACTAGACTCATCACAGACAGCCGAAATCCTCCTAGGGTTTCCACATCATCCCTTTAATCCAGGACACATCTCAAAGAGAAACAAAGAATATATAAATCATTCACTGTCAAATTTTGATAGATAATGGGAATGGCTATCTACTTTTCTTATCTCGGTGTGATTTTACACCATTATACTTTTTAGCGTCTGCATAGCCATTCCCATTATCTATCAAAATTTGACAGTGAATGATTTATATATTCTTAGTTTTAAATCTATATTTTACATAATATGGTAGGGTCACCCCTTATTATGGCATTTATTTTCAGTATCCACTACATATACCGCCATTTTGGTAAGGAAGAGTTTCCCTGCATCTTCCAAGTCCGTTCTTTGATATGAGCTGGCCACTTGTAAGTCTATAAAACATTATTTATAAAAAAATTAATCTTAATTATTATTATTATTTTATTTTCATATATCATCATATATATCTTTTTATATCTTTACATCAGCCGGTGTAATTTATGGCAATTTGTGGATGCACAGTGTCCCCCCGCCCGGTGTGACGTGCGGCATTGGGCAAGCTGCCTGACGTTTGGGGTCCGGACGGAGGTCTGAACTAGTTGAGGTGAATGCTTGTGTCTCGCTTTTGGTTGGGGATCTATTGAATGCATTTTTCACAACATGATTTATATATATTTTTCCAATTATCTTTACTGTATGTATAAAAATTGTTTTTATTAGATATGTAACGCTTGGACTGTTAAAGTCCCAGAGGAAGCCTAATTTAGGCGAAACATGTTGGACGTCAATATACGCCCATGATCGTTACAATCAGTACTGTACCCTACCCCAACACTTACGTCTGTAAATTCTTTAATGCCATTTTTGTAATCTTGTATTCATTGAGTACTTTTTATCTTATAATACAAAATCAAAGTTGTTTTTATTATATTTACCTACTTGCTATTAATCCTTGTTACTGCACCGCCATAATCCCGACCTTTCCCCATTCCCTCCCTTTCCTACTCCTCTTCCCCTTTTTCCCTTTCCTTTCCCTATTTGTTTTGTTCAACATTTAGTAGATTAGTTACAGATGAATTTTATTACATTGTAAAATATATTCAGTGGCCTTAAAGCAAGCCTAAAGTAAAAGTTAAAGCCTGCCATTTTAACCCCCCCACCACCACCATTTCCCAACACGTGACCTGCCATGTTATGCAAGCAAGTGTTAGGGCAGGGTGGAAAAAGTGTTGTAAAATAAATGAACCTAAAATAGAGAAAGAAGGTCTGCTTCTGTTCAAAATCAACTCTCTGAGGTTTCTTTCACACGAGTGGCCAGGGTGGCAGTAAAAACAGGTGGTTGAACCATATTTTTACAGCCCATGGGCTGTGCACATGCCCTGGCAAACAATGTGGCTTGTCAAGTTGACAGGTGGTGCTAAAAAAAAAATCACTTTGAAAAAACACCCCCTAATATTTCTGGCTGTGGCCACCTTGAGTAAGGGCAAGTCCTGAAGATGTATGATATTTTTTACTCCGGCATGGAAACCAGGAAGTAACTGAAGAGATGTATATATAAAAAAAAAAAAAAAAAAGTTGAACACAAGTAAATTGGATGTACCCCCTATCTATTTACTAATGCTAGCAGCATAAGGATTAAAAATAGTCAATGTTGACAGAGAGAGTGAAAATTCACTTTTACGGTGCTGCGGCTTAAAAACTCACTGCAGTTTCAGATGCGTAGGGGTGCCACTAACAATGAATGGCAGCCCCGCACATCTGAAAAGGAGCTGCTTGGTTTAGCTGCGTTAAGGGTGCGGGAGCAGGTGCGATTTACTCGCTCTCCCACAACCACTCGCACAAGCCTGAACCTAGCCTTACACTTGTGGCGTCCTCTGAAAAGCAACGTGCCGTGGATCTCTCTACAGAGACCATTTGACAAGTGGTGAGGAGGCATTATGTTGCCCCCCTAATTGCCTGTTTTAACTCCTAAAAACCCACACCTCAACTGTGTGCATTGCACATGGTTGTGAGGCAGTGGCAGTCCAGCCCCATTCAGTTGAATAGGTTGCATATGACAGGCAATAGTGCCCACTGAGAGTAACTGGCAGAATCTTTTTTGCCACGCCGCAATGCAAAGCAATGTGGATATGGCATTTATTCGAATATAGCTAGCATTAGACCTAAGGCACTGTTCAACTAGAAGTTATTTTCCTTTGTCCTTAAATGTCAGAGCTACAGAAGAAAAAAGGACAATATGTGCTTTGGGCTGTTAGGTACACAAACTTTTTCTAAGCACGAGGATCCAAAATTAGTACAAGTAAATAAATTGTGAAGGTTACTGAGATATGAAGAAAATTGGAACAATACCATTAGATATATTTTAATATTACACACTTAGGCTTCCTTTCAAAATTCTGAAATATTACCATTCCAGTGCCTCTGCTCACCTTAGAGTAAAACTGTGCATTGCTCATGCAGTACAAAGTAACAGTTATCTCAACCCTCCCTCCACAGCAGCACATAATAGGAAAGGCAAGGTCTACTGGCAGTTCAGAGGTGTGCTGACGCTTACATGCAAGGAAGCACCTTTTATGTCCAAAAAAGTCTCCCTGATGAAGGGCAGATCTGGTTAATTCTATCTGGAATTTGTGGACGCAAATTAACCACTTCACCCCCAGAGCTCTTCTTTACATTTGTTTAAAAGTTAAAATCATATTTTTTTGCTAGAAAATTACTTAGAACCCCCAAACACACACACACTTTTTTTTTCAAGCACTCTGGAGAAGTAAATGGTGATCGTTGCAATACTTGTTGTCACACGGTATTTGCGCAGAGGTCTTTCAGGCTCAATTTTTTGGGGAAAAAAAAAAAAAAATCACGTTTTGAGTTAAAAAATAAGACAACAGTAAAGTTAGCCCAATTTTTTTGTATATTGTGAAAGAGGATGTTACGCCGAATAAATAGATACCATACATATTACGGTTGAAAATTGCGCACACTTACGGAATGGCGACATACTCCAGTACTTAATCTCCATCGGTGACGCTTTAAGAATTTTTAACAGTTACCAGGTTAGAGATGCAGGAGGTGGTCTTTTGCTGGAATTATTGCTCACTCTCTGGCGATCGTGGAAATACCTCACGTGTGGTTTGAACACCGTTTGCATATGCGGGCACGACTTACATATGGGTTTTCTTTGCTGCGCGAGCTCACGGGGACGGTGGCCCTTTAAAAAAAATTTTGAACATTTTTTTATTTATTTTATTTTATTTTTTTAACACGGTTCCTTTAAAAAAAAATTCTGATCACTTTTATTGCCATCACAAGGAATGCAAACATCCCTTGTGATAGTAATATATGGTGACAGGTACTCTTTATGGAGGGATCGAGGATCTAAAAGACCCCCCATCCCTCCTTTACACTTCACAGTATTCATATTGCCAAAAATGGCGATTCTAAATACTGTCATTTTTTTTAAAACCGGCGCCATTAGCCACTGAGTAAACCGGAAGTGACGTCGCTTCCGGAAATGTACAAAGGATTCCCGATCAAAGCCGATTTCGGCTTCCACAGGGACTCCACACAGCCGGCGAACGCGCCGGATCGAAACTCCGGTCTCCCGGTGGGGCGGTTGGCCGGAGAAGAGTGGCAGACAGTGGTGGGAGGGGGATGTCCCCTCCTGCTCCCTGGAATAATGACCAAGCGGCTCCCAAGCCAGATCGGCCGTTATCACCGGATAGCCGGCCGCCTGCTCTAAAAGCTGCCGCTGTTTATAAATGGCGATTCGCATTAAGTGGTTAAGGTATTCAAGACTTCGAGGTCCAGGATTGGCCAAATCCTTTAGGTTTTGGAAAAGGGAACAGGCTGGAATAAAACCCCTGAAACTGTTGCAAAGCAGGGACTGCCCAAGGAAGTCTGAGATCAGCCAGAAAGGTTTAAAAAGATAAAAAGTGAGGAGGGTACAGGGAACAAAACTTCAGTTTTAGGCCTGGAACACCACCTCTCGCACATCCAAGCATCCGCAAAGGCCAACAGAAATCACCCTGTTCTGGAAAGTGGGGGGCACTATGTCAAGACAGGCTTGTTGGAGGATTTAGAAGACTTGGAGTGCAAGACTTTGCGTATGGATGGGGAGCCAAGCTTGTAGAGCCTCGACGTTGGAGTGGAGGTTCGGAGAGGAAGTGGACTTTGCAGGCTGTTCTGTAGACTTCTTCCCCTGGGGAAAAGGAGTGAACCTGCCACCAGTAACATCCTTGATAAAAACCATCTACAGTTGGTGAAAAGAAGCAAAAGGAGGGAGGAAGAGGGTATATGGATGGATCCACAGATGAAACAGACCACTTATCAACAAAATTTATACCATATGGATAGAAGGTCAACAAGCCCTTAGGGAGAGAAAACATTCTATTAGGACACTTTCAAGGGCTTGAGAAACTCAGAATCAGATGGTCTCTGCAGCTCAGAAAGGGCTAAAGGCATAGGTAAATAAAATACAGAATCAGCAGAGCTGAAGAAAGGACATCCATCTTCCTAAGGACACTAGCAAAAGCTCAGGCATGCTTGTAGTTGGACGGGGTTATAAAAGACCCCTGGTGTCCACAGTACCGTTCACCTACACAATATTATCACATGTAAGGCTGTCCGCTCCCTTGTGAGAACAATAAAAAGGTAGCTAAAAGAAAAAGCGAAATGAAAAATGATAACATATACTTAAAAACATACACACTTAGGACACACAGTCGTATGTAAATGCCAAATGCGCAACTCTTATTAGGTATCAATTTCAGGACCGCCATTAGTGGTTACCACTAATCTAAACTGATGATCTGCAAAGTATTTTAATGTGTAACCAATGTATAATTTTATACATGGAAATGTACAGTTTCGGAGGTTTGACATATCTGATATTCCTTTACTCAACACGGTCTATCTTGTATCTTACAAAAAAAATTGGGAATTCTATTGTGTGCACCAAAATATATTTTAGCTTTCTTTTTTTAAAAACAGTTTTGTTTTTTTTCTAATTCTACAGTTTTTTTGCTTTCAGGTTTTGGGGGTCTGAAGTAAATTTTCAAGCCACAAATAGTGAAAGGATTAAATCAAGAGAACTCTAAAGGAGATGCAGACACCCACACTTGAGGTGAGCGAAACAGTTAATAGGACAGCACAGACGCTTCACAAAGCAGAGTTTAAAGGGGTAGTGAGGAGAAAAAAGTAATTGCCAAAAAGAAAAGGTCTGAGCTTTGACTGGGCCATTGCAAGTGTTTGGGTTTTAATTGTGACTTGGTTTGGGGCCATTGTCCTGTAAAAAAGTGAACCTCCATTGCAAAATAAAATGTTTTTTCTCTAGAATTTCCCTGTATTTTGTTTCATCCATCTTGTACTCAATCCTGACTGCTTTCCCAGTATCTAGTTTTCCATCCTCAGCGTTCTGCTACTGCTACGATGTTTCATTATTGGAATGATAGCATGCTGGCAGACCAAAAAGTTTCAAGTTGGCATTATAAAAGACCAGAGAACGTATTTGCGCATGTGTAATGTTTGCTAGCTGGCACATGAAAGGCACGTCAAACAGAATTGTTTTTTCCAATTATGAATCTTGTGCAGGACTTGAAAAATGATTCAAAAATAATCTCCATCCAATTGAATAGGTTCCATGTTAGAGACTAACGTCCAGCAAAAGGTGGCTCTACCCAAATGCAGACTGGGGGAGGTATTAGATATTTAATCAGTCCAACCAATCCAGTTGACTTGACAGAATGGGCTTAGAAACTTCTGGCTAGGAGATAATTTCTTTTCACAGCCTATTGTATTTTTGTGGGGCCACTCACGGGCCTATGCGTACTCATTTTTAAAATTTAAAGGAGAAGTTACCTTTAGGTGCATGTTACACCAATATTTAGGGTAACGTGTAACATGCTCTCATGCACAAACCTGCAAAAATATGTGCATTTATTCATTTTTCACAAAAGGTGAACTTAGCCTTTAAATCCAACTGAAGTCAGAACTCCTGATCTGCATATTCTTCTGGGTCACTAAACCATCAAATAACAAACCCAGCAGGTCAGTAGAACCACCAGATAACTGTGTTTGCTGAAAGATCAAGGATGAAAACTGCTCATATTTCTCTCATAACAGATTTCCTTTAATAGCTTTTATGGTCCCTATTCTAAATAGAAAAAGCTTAAAGGAGCACAGGAGTTGGGAAATGCAACCCGTAAAGACAACACAGAATGGGTTTTTGCCTTACAGTACAAAGCTGCAAGGGCAGGGCTTCTCAGTTAGTAGGGAAACCCTATCCTTGCACTGGAATGACCTGGCACAAGGTGTGCAGTTTATTTAGGACACCGACTTGGCTGATAATTAGACAGAATGTGGAAGGCATAGCAAAGCATCAAATGAAGTAATAATATCAAGGTTTACTAGTTAAAGTTTAAAAAACACATCCCTTATCCTTTAATCATAGTGCTTGGCATTGGGAAAAGGTTTGTAAAATATTGTGTCCAATACCAAGCATAACAATTAAAATATAACTAAACCCAAACACAAAAATGTAATATACAGCTTACTAGTCCTTGGATGTGGTGGCTATTTGTTTTCTTTTTTTCAGGCAAAGAACCTTTTCAGCAAGTACAGAAAAATGGATTTTTTGTATAACTTACCGTTCACTGACAGACGCAGCCTTCTTATGACACATGGGGTTATGCTCATCCTACTAGGAGTAGACTAGGCAAAAACAAACAAAAGCGTAGGTTGGCCCCTCCCAGGGGGCCATCCTCACCTCAGCATATAATCCCCCTGCCCTGTACAGCACATCAGTTCGTAACAAGCCGTACAAAACCAACGCAGAGGGGTGGGTGCTGCATCTGTCAGTGAACTCAGAGAAAAGAATTTTACGGTAAGTTATACAAAAAATCCATTTTTCTCTTCCGTTCACTGACAGACGCAGCCTTCTTATGACACATGGGGACGTCCCAAAGCTGTGCCAATCAAGAGGGGTGTGCAAACCATAACAAATGTACCCAACAGAAACACGCCCTCTCAGGCGGCGCTACACGCGCCTAAACTGCCGCTTGTAATACCTTGCGGCCAAAAGCAGCATCCGAGGATGCTACAACATCAACTTTGTAAAACTTAGTAAACGTGTGCACTGAGGCCCAAGTGGCAGCCTTGCACACCTGGGACACCGAAGCTTGGTGTCTAAACGCCCAGGACGTACTAACTGCCCTGGTGGAATGAGCCGTGACTGGAAAAGGGGGAACCTTACCCCGAATCTCATATGCATGAGTCACGGTCCTCCATATCCAACGTGATACGGTAGCCGACGAGGCCGCCAAACTTTTGCGCGACCCTTCTGTCAGCAAAAATAAAGAATTAGACTTCCTAAAAGAAGCTGTAGAACTTAAATATACCCGCAAAGCCCTCACCACATCCAAAGAATGCAGCTCGACATCCTTTGGATGTGACGGGTGCGGACACAATGAGGGAAGAACAATATCCTCATTTAAATGAAAAGAAGAAACCACCTTCGGAAGAAATGAAGGTGAAGGCCGCAGAACTGCCTTGTTATTATGGAGGACCAAGTAGGGTGACCTGCAGGACAAAGCTGCCAGCTCCGACACCCGCCTGGCGGATGTGATAGCCACCAGAAAAGCCACCTTCTGCGACAATAAGCGTAGGGGAATGTCCCTGATCTTTTCATATGGTGGTTTCTGTAACACAGAAAGCACCAAATTCAAATCCCACGGTGCCAAGGGCGACCGTATCCGAGGGGCGACATGACGCACTCCCTGTACAAATGTACGGATCAATGAGTGAGACACCAATGGTCATTGAAAAAGAACCGCCAGGGCCGAAATCTGCCCTTTAAGCGTACTTAACGCCAGATTCTTGTCCAGTCCTTGCTGCAAAAAAGACAGCACTCTGGATACTCTATAAGAGCGGGGATTCCATCCTCCCGCCTCGCATCAGGTAATATAGGCCTTCCAGGTCCTATGATAGATCTTACGTGAGGTGCTCTTACGAGCTTTAACCATAGTAGGGATTACGGAGTCCGAGACACCTCTATCCCTCAATACCTGGGCCTCAATAGCCAAGCCGTCAAAACCAGCGAGGGTAAAGCAGGGTGCAAGTTGGGCCCCTGAGACAGCAGGTCTTCGCGAAGTGGAAGACGCCATGGAACATCTGTCACCATCCGTACTATATCGGCGCACCACGGACGCCGCTGGCAATCCAGAGCTATCAGGATTGTCGGGATTCCCTCTGCTTCTATCCTGCGCAAAACGCGCGGTAGAATCTTCAGAGGAGGAAAGATGTATAGTAGCTGATACCGACCCCAGGGCGTTACCAGTGCGTCCGAGGCAACCGCCAACGGATCCCTTGTTCTGCACATAACGGCCTGTACCTTGTGATTGTACCTGGAGGGCATCAGATCCACTTCTGGGGTGCCCCATTTGCAGCAAATCTGGTGGAACACCTCTGGATGTAGGGACCACTCTCCCTGATCCAGCGTCTGGCGGCTGAGAAAATCCGCCTGCCAATTTTCCATGCCCGGGATGTAGATCCTTTCTGTCCAATGAGACAGGCAAAGCCTGATCGCTCTCAGTTCCAGTACATTTATCTGAAGACGAGCTTCCCGTACTGACCAATGACCCTGGACGGAGGATTGTCCCAGGACTCCTCCCCACCCTGACAGGCTGGCATCCGTTGTCACTATCGACCAATTGAGGGGAGGAAAACTCTTCCCCAACCTTATGGCCGGAGCCCGAATACACCAAATCAGCGACCCTCGAGCCTGCTCATCCAACCTGATCCATCTGTCTAGGGATAGGGGAGACTTGTCCCACTGAGACAGAATTGTCCTCTGTAGGAGTCGGATATGACTCTGGGCATAAGGCACCGCTTCGAATGTCGACACCATGAGACCCAATACTCGCATACAGAACCGTAAGGAGAACCACTGGCGTGACAACAGGGTTCGCACTGCTGTCTGAAGAGTCAATAGCTTGCCTGGTGTTAGAAACACCCTTGCTTGTACCGTGTCCAGAATCAGAACCAGGTACTCAAGCCTGCAAGTCGGAGTCAATGATGACTTTTGTAGGTTGATCAGCCAACCGAACTCCTCTAACGTGGCTACCGTGATTGTCATGTTCTCCTCCAGAGCTGTAGCCGACTCTGCCCTCAGCAGTAAATAGTCGAGGTACGCTACCACCGCGATACCTCTTTGTCTCAGTAACGCCATCATCGGGGCCACCACCTTGGTGAACACCCGGGGAGACGAGGCCAACCCGAAAGGAAGTGCCACAAACTGGTAATGCAGATCCCCCACTGCGAAACGCAGAAAACGCTGATGACATAGACAAATTGGAACGTGGAGATATGCGTCCCTGATATCCAAGGACGCCAGAAATTCTCCTTGGCGTAGGGCGACCACGACCGAGCGGATGGATTCCATCCTGAACCTCTTCATCTCCACGAAGCGATTCAATGCTCTTAGGTCCAAAACTGGTCTGACCCCGCCCTTTTTGGGTACCACAAAAAGGTTTGAATAAAATCCGTGAAATCTCTCCATCCTGGGTACCGGTATGATCACCACCTGTTCGGCGAGAGCTCGGACAGCGCCTAGAAGCGCCTGGTGGCGTTCCTGCGTGAGCCTCAGGTTTGAGGGGAAGAATCTTTCTGGGGGCAGAGAGCTGAATTCTATCCTGTACCCGGAAGACACCACCTCCAGGACCCACCGATCGGTGATGCGGGCAGCCCATCTGCCTGCGAACCCCAGAAACCGGCCCCCCACCCGTGAAGTGGGTGGGGGCGACCCATCATGCGGAGGCGGGTTTATCCTTCGCTTTTTCCGACTTATGCTGCCAGGGCCTTTTACTGTGCCCTGCGAAACCCTTTCCGGTCTTGCAGCTATTCCCTGCTGAGCCGGATGCCCGAAAAAACTTCTGACCTAACGCGACAGGCCCCTGTCTGCGCCGCAGCTCACGGCGTTTAGGTTCCGGGAGAAAAGTACTTCTACCTCCCGTGAAATCCTCAATGATTTCATCCAACCGTGGGCCAAACAGCCACTCTCCCTGAAAGGGAAGGTCTGCCAGTGCCTTCTTTGAAGCCTGATCGCCCGACCAAGCTCGGAGCCATAGCACCCGTCTGATAACAATTGAAAAAACAGACATTTTTGACAATATAGGAAGAAGGTCCAAAGCAGCATGACATATGTAGCGGAGCCCCTCTTCCAAATGTTGTGCCCGCTGTACCTCAGCCTGCGCACAATCACAAGTCAAATTAGTGCATAGAGCAGTTGCCTGCACCCGCAGCGACTGTGCCGCCATTGCAGTTGCTAGCGCCGGCCGCATGGCTGACCCAGCCAACAAGAACTGTGCTTTGGACACTGTCTCTGTGCGGCGATCGGCCGCTTCCTTAAAGGAAGGCGACCCCTCCAAGGGAATGGTGGTTGCTTTATTCACCCGCGCCACGGCAGGGTCCACCACCGGGGAGGCCCATCTCTTAGTAAAGCTCTCCTCAAAGGGGTAGCGCACAGCAAAGTTCTTAGGCAAAGCAAAGGAACTTGGTGGCCTACGCCACTCCTTAAACACCGCCTGCTCAAATACTTGGTCATAAGGGTAAGCCCTAGGGGCCCTAGGCGGTTTAAGTGGGCCGCAAACATAAGCGGACTCATGCGACTCCCCAGCTGGATCAAGACGCATAGACTTGCGGATATCAGTGATCAGTGCTTCCACTATCGCTTTATCACGCGAAGACAGAGTTTCTTGACTCTCCTCATGCTCTGAGGGTGGTTCACCCTCTGAAAGATCCATAGGTGTGACCATTGAGGCGCTTTCCAGATCTGAATCCTCCCCGGAGGAAAGGGGGGGGGGGGTGGGCGTTTTTGAGGAACCCTTGGAACGGGTACCTCCGCCCTGGGAAAGAACTCCCCAAACACCGCCCTCAGCTGTTCCAAAGACACTAGCGTTCCTGGAGTGGATTGTAGATCCCCAGGTACTCCTGCCATAGTATTGCCAGCCTCTGACATTACAGGCTTCCGGCACCCCCACTGTGTAACCACCACCTCTACTCCACCAATCAACCAGGGAGACCCGGGAGGATTGCCCACACCGCTACCAGCACCCAGGAAGGGCCAGCTATACTTGCTGTTTAGATGCCTCAGCACTCCGACCGGAAGAGCAATGCCCACCAACTACTGCACGCCAGGAGCCTGCTGCTGTGTGTCAGCCACGCTGTACAAGCGAAAACCGGAAGCCCACTTCCGTTTTTAAACACTTCCTGTACCAAGGCTGCACTTCCTTGAGCTACCACTGGAGGCCGCCAGACCGCAGGCTGAGAACCGCATGGTTTCACAAACAATGGACGCTGCCATTACACCCACGCGGTCGGCCACGAACGAGCGGTGCTCTATCTTGCAATGGAGGTGCCCCGCCGAACACAGCGCTCCGGACGGTCGGTGCAGAGTCGAACGGACAGTGCGATAGTGCTGTACTGCGGCTGGGGGGAGTGGGAGGGGGGGGGGACGGAGGCTTAACCTCACAAGGGTACTACCCAAAATGTCCCTCTACTGAGCCCCCACCGGCCGGCTTACCACCAGAGCTGCCCAGACGCCCACTCTCCACGCCCTAAGGCGGCAGAGGTGTCCACTCACCAATCCTTGACGGGCGCAGCGGTAGCCACCGGAGCAGACCTACCATCCCCTAGGGGAGGCATTCTGCTGGCCAGGCCCTTGGACAGGCGTACCTAGTCACTGGGCTCTAGTGGGTTTTAGCCACTGGCCGCCCGCACGGAACGGGCACTATGCGGTGGGCACCCCGAAGGGCGTTCGCATAGTGTCGGCCGGACTGGGGAAAGATTTGGATTCAAGATATCCTCTATACCACCAGCCAGCTTCTTGCTAGCAGTCTTCATCGGATGAATCTTCAGGAGACCGCAGATCCCAAAGGGAACCAGGTCTACTCCTTGCACTAGGCAAATAAAAACTGATGTGCTGTACAGGGCAGGGGGATTATATGCTGAGGTGAGGACGGCCCCCTGGGAGGGGCCAACCTACGCTTTTGTTTGTTTTTGCCTAGTCTACTCCTAGTAGGATGAGCATAACCCCATGTGCCATAAGAAGGCTGCATCTGTCAGTGAACGGAAGAGAAATGCCTGTTTATGCCATCTTCCTTCTGTAAACTACTAGACTCACCATCTCCCCCCATGTAATGAAGATGAACAAAGACTTGTCTGAAATCTAGCCATGGTGAAAACCATGCCTTGCTCCATAGATACAGTGGATGTAGCTATCCAGGTACAGGAACTGTGTTAATTGCATGATTATCAGGTGAAGTTAAAGAAAAATAAGCATGAAAAAATAATCTGACATTTTTGTTTTGTGTTAAGAAAAGTTAAGATACATAAAATGCTTTTGGAAAGATTTGTGTTGTCCTGTGGATGAAAGATGCTAATTCAAGCACAGTTACATTAAAAAAAAATAAGAAAAATGCATGATTTTGGTGAGTGTACGATTTATATTCATTGCTTCTTGGCACAATTTCCCTGTATGCTAATATAGTATTAATGTACTGTACCTCTTCCATAGGATGGTCAAAGGCATCCATAGGTGTTGGACCAGCTCTACCTCATCCACCAGTCGCCCTGTGCACAATAACGTCTCTCAAGCATTTAATCTCGGTTTGCAATAATGCAATGCGGTAAATGCACAGGAATCGCATTTCGCACACCGCATAGCAATTACACTGTGTTCATAGGATCTGCTGCGGGTGTCAAAAGTTAATGACACCACAAAAGCAGGTAGCAGAACACAGTGCTTTTGCTAGAATCAGTTTGCATGGGTATGAACACCTATGCGATCCGGATTCAGTGCGGCAAAAAAAAGGTGGCTGCACCCTTTTCATGCAGATGCAGTGTGATTTGAGCCATACAAAATGATGGGTTCAAATCACACCGCACAGAATCGCATGTGATTTGCACAGGAATGCAATGCGATTCCTGCACAAATCACATGCAATGTGACCCATCGCATCAGTGTCATCATTTATCAAGCATCTTGTGCTAAAAGGCAGGCCAGCCCAGCCATTGGCCCTTAAGATCTCTGTTGACAGTGACTTCTTTAGGACACTCTCCCACCCACCCCTTGAACATCGTTCCCACTCACCACTCACTCTCTCTCCTTTTCTCTGCATGCCTCTATAGAATGCCTGACACTTATATTTTACATTTCTGAACCAAAAGGGTGCATATACAAGGTGGCCATGTAGGGGGTGAATGAGGAATAAGTAAATACGGACAGCTTGGGTAGAATGACAACAAGGCTGCCCATACACTAATCCACATTGGTTGGTTCAGCAGGGACTGGACACATTTTAATCAGTGTATGAGTCAATCGCTTGATCAGCTTCTGTCGGAGGTACATATTAGAACATTTTTGTCAGACATTGATCAGTGTATTCTGACAGCGGCAGCTTCTGTTGTCAGAATACAATACGCCATCAAGGGGGATTCCTCCATCCATCTTGTTTGTTCAGCCAGCGGGCTGAACAAAAAGAAACTAAGCACTGTGGCCAGCTTAAGAAAGGCTTGCGTTGATTTTAAAAATTTACATTGTGCTTAAAAAGGTGAACTTAGCCTTAAGGCAGAGGTGCCCAACCTTTTGAAGAGCGGGGGGCCACTTAAGCGAGTTGGTAACCAAATGAGCAGAGAGATGTCAGGTCTGTGTTCACTCTGCATACGCAGAGCGGATACGGACACAGCCCACTCTACTGTATGGGCCCTCTGATCCGATCCACCCTGATGGAAGGGGATGGATTCCCTTCTGCTTTTTTTTTTTTTAGTGGATTGGAGGTAGGCGGATGTAAACAGACACAAGTCCGTTTAAATCTGCCACTCCATAGAGGTGAATGGAGGGTCCAATCAGATCAGACTGATGGTGTGAAAGGGGCCTGAGGCTGCTTTCACAGTGATGCACTGCAGTGATGCACTGCGATGCACCTGTGGCTTTCCTGTGGGTTAGCTGCAATTTGCCATAGACTTCTATTATATCCTGCAGGTGTGGTGGACTTTCTGAAAGCGCACCAAAGCTGCAATAACAGAAGTCTATGGCTCAGCACTGGTAACCTGCAGCCGATTGCTTCCTCTATCACTGGCTTCATTCACAACACTGATGCTCTGGGATGGTGGGTCAGCAACCCTTGATCTGGGCTTGCCAACCCGCCATCCCAGAGCACCCCTGCGTTATGGCCTCATGCACACTGGACATTTTTACAGCTGGTGTTTTTGGCTTCAGACGTTTTTTTCTGCAGCCAGTAAACTCCACACATAGGCTGTTATCAGCGCTTTTCAGCAGGGGTGTTTTCTGGCTGGAAAAAAAACCAAAAAAAACACAGAACTAGTGGGTTTTAAGAGAAGTTTTTCAGCTGTAAAAATGCTCCACCACTGATAAAAGGTGAAAAACACAGCTATTCTGCGTTTTGAGCCATAAGCTTTTGTGGGGGTATATTTTTGCTAAGAAAAGCTAAAATCCATTACTGCAAAAACGCTGCAAACTCTTTCTACAGCTTTCTACAGGTAACGCTACTGATGTTTTTATACCGTCCAGTGTGCATGGCAGAGGCCTTAGTGTGATCAGGGCCGTCTTTAACGCAGGGCAAATGGGGCAGCTGCCCAGGGCCCAGTCATGGTTGAGGGGCCCAAAACAGCTGCCCCTTGTCATGGGGAGCCCTGAACTGGTGGCGACGGGAGTAGGAAGAAGCAAAAGTCCAGGAGGCAAAAGAACTCCCTGATCCCCAGATAGGTGAAGAGCAGCAGGTACAGCATACCTGATGCGGTGGCGCCACCCAGATCCTAGATTCCCCCAACCTCCTTACCACTTCCAGCTCCGACATCGGCTCCCCGAGGACCGGCCAGAAACTGACTCCTACCCACTCCCAGCCCTCCTTTCCACTCCCAGTGCCGTGGAGGACAGGCAGATTGCCGCCCCCCCCCCCCCTCGGACCAGCGGGAGAGGCATTCAGCCAGGGACTGCCACCTGCCCTCCTCTCCAATCCCAGAGCTGAAAGCACCTCAGAGCATATGCAGATCGGGGCCCCCCGAAGACCGACAGAAGGAGCATGCAGCCAGGGACTGCCACCTGCCCTCCTCTCCACTCCACTCTCAGCGCTGCCGTCGCTGTCAGCCCTCCTCTTCACTTCCAGTGCTGCAGAGGACATGAAGATCGCCCCCCCTCCCCCGTGGACCTGCGGGAGGAGCATGCAGTCACGGATGCCACCTGCCCTCCTCTTCACTCCCAGTGCTGTCAGCATCGCAGAGGACAGGCAGATCAGGGCCCCCGAGGGCCAGCAGGAGCAGCATGAAGAAAGGAACTGCTACCTGCCCGGAACAGTGGAAGGAGCAGCAGAGCACTTCACCAAGAAGGAGAATGGACCCTGCCCGCTGCTGGGCAGCATGATGAAAGTCCTATGGAAGGTACTGGGCATGACACACACCTACCCACAGACAGGGGGTGCAGAGGAGGGACTGCAGACAGGGCTAGGGGTCTCTCTCAGACCCCTTCTCTCTCTTACCCCTCTCTGACCCCTCTCTCTCTCACCCCCCCTCTCTGACCATTTTCTCACTCCCTTCTCTCTGATCCCTCTCTCTTTCTCTCACCCATCTCTCTGACCCCTCTCTCTTTTTCTCACCCATCTCTCTTTTTCTCACCCCCTCTCTAACCTCTCCGACTCCTCTCTGACCCCCTTCTCTCGCTCTCACCCCCTCTCTGTGATCCCTCTCTCTCACCCCCACTCTGACCCCTCTCTCTTTCTCACCCCACTCTCTGACCCCTCTCTCTTTCTCTCACCCCCCTCTCTCGCTCTCACCCCCTCTCTTTTTCACCCCTCTCTCTGACCCCTCTTTCTCTCTCACCCAC